>JAYMFT010391404.1:0-19662 GCA_038088735.1 Panulirus argus
TACGTGGGAAGTATTCTTTCTCCCCTGTCCTCAGGGATAATATATATATATATATATATATATATATATATATATATATATATGGTAGGGGAGAAAATTCTACCTCCGTATCCACTGCATGTCGTAGAAGGCGACTAAAGGGGGTGGATGAAGGGTACTGGAAACCCTCCCTTTCATTTCAATTTCTAAAATATGGAACAGAAGAAGAAACCAAGCAGGGAGTGCTCATCCTTCTAGAAGGATTAGGATGGGGTATCTGAATGTGTGTGGATGTAACCACGATGAGAATAGAGGAGAGATATGTAGTATGTTTCAGGAAAGAAACCTGAAAGTTCTGTCTCTGAGTGAAAAAAGGTTCAGGGGTAAAGGAGAAGAATGGTGTGGAAACGTCTAAGGTCGTAAAGTCAGGGGTTGGTGAGAGGACAAGAGCTAGGGAAGGAGTAGCACTACTCCTGAAGCAGGAGTTGCGGAAGTTTGTGAAAGTGTAAGGAAGTAAATTCTAGAATGATGTGGGTAAAAATGAAAGTGAATGGCGAAATATGGGTGATTATTGATGTGTATGCTTCTGGACATGAGAAGAAATATTGTGGAAGGCAATTGTTTAGGGAGCAGATGAGTGTGTGTCAACTGTATTGATGCAAGAGACCGGGTGTTAGCGAGGTGATATGAAAGAGAAGGTGAGTAATGTGGCACCTGAGGGCATATCTGTGGGGTAGGGATATTCAGTATTATGAATGGAAATGATAAACAGCTTGCGGAGTTGTGTGCTGATAAAGCACAGGCGACTGGGAATACCTGGCTCAAAAAGAGGAATATACACAAGTATACGTAAGTGAATGGGAATGATCAACGGGCATTTACTGAATTACATATTAATTGATAGGCTTGCAAAAGAGACTTGGTTGAAAATGTGCTGAGAGGGGCAGCTGGTTGGATGTCTGATCACTATATTGTGGAGGCGAGGTTGAAAATTTGTAGAGGACTTCGGGAAAAGAGGAAACACTGTAGGTGAGAAAACAGTGGTGAGAGTAAGTGAGCTTGGAGAAGAGACTTGTGTGAAGAAATAATTGGGGAAATTAAGTGTAGGCTGGCAAAAGATGAGAGCAAGTGAAGTGAGGGGAGTGGGTGAGGAATGGGATGTATTCAAGGAAGCAGTGATGGCATATGCAAGAGATGCATTTGGCATTGAGTAAGGTGGGAGGTGGGCAGATTACGAAGGGTAGCGAGTGGTGGGATGAAGAAGTAAAGCTGTTAGTGAAAGAGAGAAGAGAGGCATTTGGAGGATACTTACAAGGAAGGAGTGCAAATGATTGGAAGATTTATAAGTGAAAGCGGCAGGAAGTCAAGATAAAGGTGCAGGGGTTGAAAGAGAGCGCAAATGAGAGTTGGGGTTAGAGAGTACTAGTAAACCTTGGGGAAAATATGATGTTATGGAAGGAGGTAACGACTGTGCGAAAAACAAAGAAACTTATGGGGAACATAGATGAAGGGGGCAAAAGGGGAAGTGATAACAGGAAGTGATGGAGTGAGGAGGAGATGGAGTGAGGAGGAGATGGAGTTAGGGGTAATTGGAGTGAGCGTTTTGAAGGACTGTTGACTGTTTCATAACAGGGTGGCAGATAAAGGGTGTTTGGGTCGGGATGGTATGCGAAATGAGAGAGTCATGAAGAGTGGTTTGGTGGAGAGAGACGAGTTGGTTAAAGCCTTACGTAAGATAAAATGTGGCAAGGCGGCTAGAGTGAATGGTATTGCAGTTGAATTTCTTAAGAAAGGGGGTGACTGTGTTATTGATTGGATGTAAGGATTTCCATTGCATGTATGTATGTATGTATGTATGAATGTATGTATGGGTGGTGATGAGGTGCCTGAGGATCGGCGGAATGCATGTGTAGTGCCACTGTATAAAGGTCAGGGGGTAGAAAGGAGTGTTTTCAAACTGCAGAAGCATAAGTTTGCCGAATGTACGTGATAAGTTGTATGGGAGGGTATTGATTAAAACTATGAAGGTATGTACAGAACATCAGATTGGGGAGGAGCAGCGTGGTTTCAGAAGTGGTAGAGAACGTGTGGACCAGGTGTTTACTTTGAAGAATGTGTGGGAATACTTATTGAAACAGATGGGTTTATATGTGGTATTTATGGACCTGGAGAAGGCATATGATCGAGATGATAGAGATGCCATGTGGAAGATCTTAAGAACATACGGTGTGGTAGGAAAGTTGCTAGAAGCAGAGTGAAATTTTCATCAAGGGTGTAAGGCATGTGTACGAGTAGGAAGAGAGGAGAGTAAATTGTTCCAAGTGAAGGTTGGTCTGCGGCAGGGGCGTGTAGCGTCACCATGGTTGTTCAATCTGTTATGGATGGGGTAGTGAGGGAAGTAAGTGTAAGAGTCTTGATGAGAGGGACGAGTAAGTAGGGACTGAGAAGGCCTGGGAAGCGAGTCAATTATTTGCTGATGATACAGCATTGGTGGCACATTCGAGTGAGAAACTACAGAAGTTGGTGAAGGAGTTTGGAAAAGTGTGTGTAAAGAGGATGTTGAGAGTGAATATTAATAAAAGCAAAGTTATTGGGTTTTGCAGGGTTGGAGGACATGTCAGCTGGGGAGGAGGGGATGAGTTTGAATGGGGAAAACTTGGAGGAAGTGCAATGTTTTCGATACCCGGAAGTGGATATAGCAGCGAATGGAACCATAGAAACGTCGGCGATTTATGGGTGGGTGAGGGGTCAAAGATTCTGTGAGAATGTGTGGAAAGAGAGAAAGTTATCTAGGAGGGTGAAAATATGTATGTTTGAAGGTATAGTAGTTCCAACGATACTGTATGGATGCGAGGCATGGGCTATATAGATGAGGCTGTGAGGAGGAGGTTGGACGTCCCTGAAGTGAAAATTTGAAGACAATATGTAGTGCAAGTAGTGAAAGGGTAAGAGAAACGTGCGGAAATAATAATTAAAAAAAAAATGTGGTGTAGAGAGCTCAGGAAAGTGTGCTGAATGGTTTGGACATATGGAGAGAATGAGTGAGGAAAGGTTGACAAAGAGAATATTTGTGTCAGAAGAGAAGGAAACAAGAACAGGGAAACCAAACTGGAGGTAGAAGGATGGAGTGAAAAAGATTTTGAGCAGTCGGTACCTGAACATGCAAGAGGATGAAAAGCGTGCAAGAGACAGAGTGCACTGGAACGATGTGGTATACTGGGGTCGACGCGCTGTCAATGGACTGAACCAGGAAATGTGAAACGTAAACCATGGGGGTCTGGATGTGGAAAGGGAGCTGTGGTTTTGGTGCATTACACACGAAAGATAAGAGAACGAATGTGAGCGGATGCGGCCTTTTTTTCATCTGTTCCTGGAGCTACCTCGCTACAGCGGGAAAAGGCAATCAAGTATGAAAAAATGAAATATATATATATATATATATATATATATATATACATATATTACAGAGAAACATCGCCATCCGGTATCAGTGTCCCTGATATTAAACAATAGAATGAAAAATGCTGACATGGAATGTACGATCGCATTAAAAGAGACAATCTCCTATAAACCGTTTTTCCTATAGTATCAGCTGGATTTATCAGGATTTCAACTGCGACATGACCATTAAATAAATATTCCATTACTCCTTTGTAAGCAGATCTCCGTTGATGAATTGCTGAGAAAAATTCCACAATAATTCTTTTCGCTAAAATGTTTGTTCATCTGGGTATCGCGCGCAAAATAATTGAGATCTGGCTACACACACACACACACATATATATATATATATATATATATATATATATATATATATATATATATTCCTTTTCTTGGATTCCCGTAGCGATGAGGAAGCCGGGCACGTCCAAAGGCAGGAATCACGGGTCATATAGTGTGGTAATGATGTGCTTGTATCAATGTTGGGACACCACAGAGCTACTGAGGATTAAGTAAGTAGTCTGTGTCACCGCAGTAGAAGTTGGGTCTTGGGGGCACGAGGGGTTTTGCGATATGCTGAAAAGATGCTTCTAACGCTGAAGTGCTGGATGGTGGTCAGAGCAGAGACGCAAAAAATAGAACTCATCTGGTTTCAAATGGCTGTATATCTGGTAAGGTGGTGTTTAAAAACTGGGTTACGGAGGGTAACTGTTTACTACTTATCGGGTTATTTCCGTGTGTGTATATGTTTTGTCAATGCTGTGTATGTGGTGTACGTGGGATCTGTGAGGCGGGAGGGTGTTCAGTGTATTTTTTCTACTCCGAGTGTTTGGCTGCTGGTTATGGAATGGTACGGGTGATAGGGTATGGTGCTATTGCAGAAGAAAACGGTGCTGATCATACTGAGGTGAGATGGTATTGGAAGAATTTTAAGTTACACTGTGGTTGCTAGGCAGCCGGCGATTGTCCTAAGCGATTTGATTTAGTGATATATATATATATATGTTTCAGAGGTAGAGGAAACAAGAAGAAGCGGGAGACCAAATTGGAAGTGGAAGGATGGGGTGAAAGGGATTTTGAGAGGGCTGGGCCAGAATATGCAGGAGGGTGAAAGGCGTGCACGGAATAGAGTGATATTGAACGATGTGGTATACTGGAGTCGACGTGGTCAGTGGACTGAACCAGGGCATGTGAAACGTCTGGGGTAAACCAAGAAAAGGACTGTGGGGCCTGGATGTGGATAGGAAGCTGTGGTTTCGGTGCATTACACATGACAGCTAGAGACTGAGTGTGAGTGAATGGGGTCTTTTATTAGCCTGTTCCTGGCGCTAACTCGCTACACCAGAAAAGGGCCAGCAAGTATGAAAGTAAATAAAGAAATTCTTCGCAGCTAAAATCAGATTCACACATCCTCTACCTCACCTAAAACTACTTTGTTCCTCCTCAGTCTGTTGATCTGTGCTTGCTAACACCCTCTCAGTCACCAGCATCCTGGACAACTTACCAAATACATTCAAATTTATACTTCTGTAATTCAACCATTCAGTTTTGTACCCCTTGCCTTTATACAATGGCACTAAAAAGGTATTTCGCCAATCCTCAGGCACCTCACCATGATCTATACATAAGAAGAAAATCCTAAATAACCAATCGATAACATAGCTGCACATTTTCTTAAGAAATTCAACCACCGTCTCATCCATTCTAGTCACATTGCAACACTTCACCTTATGCAAAGCTTTCACTTCCTCTCCTCTTCTCACTTAGCCAATTGCTATGATTCCCTCACTTTGCTCACCTCGCCGAGAAATTTGGTGTGTCAAGCGAGAGGGAAGACTCTCTCTAACGCGGCTGTGTTGTCTCCCGCAGATCGTGGATACGGACTACCGGAGCTTCTCGTGTGTGTACTCCTGCCTCGGCTACTTCGGCTTCCGGGCGGAGTTCGCGTGGGTGTTCAGCCGCGCACCCACCCTCCCGGACGACAAGGTCAAGCGATGCCACGACGCCTTTACCAGAATGAACGTTGATCCGAAGAAGTTGATTCCCATAGTCCAGGGAGAGGTAAGGCAGGGGGGTCATGGCGATGCTCCGAGACCTGTTGGAACCAAATGGACTCATGTAAATGATTTACGATTGGAAAATTTACCGCTACACTCGTTGCCTTAACAAACTGCTGTTAAATATGGTGTTCGTTCGTCCCCTAGGCGTGCCCGTACCACAGCAAGTTGCAGCAGATGTTGGCTGACAGTGAGCGGTACCTGCTGAACATCCTGGGACCGTACGTGCCGCCCCCGAGCACCACTACGGTCCTTCCTCTGCACCAGCCTGTGGAAGGCGTCTCCCAGGACAAGGTAGGAGGCCACACACCCTCGCTACAACACGACACTGACGGTGGTGTATCTTGGGTACTGTCACTCCTGACGCCACGTCTGCCACACAGGCGAAGGCGAGTGTTGCTGTCTGGCGTTCTTAATGACACAGGAGTAGCCACTGATTTCTTACCTCCTGAGATTCATCTCAATTACACGGTCATGATTCACTGTTGCCATAATCACCGTCACGTTCACAATTATCATATAATTCTGTTCCAACTGCTAATATCATCATTGTTATTGATGATAATTATATCGAACTTACTGCCACAGACACAGACACACACACGACGTGTTATTCAAAGCCATACTACGAATAAATGACCTTTTCATAGACCAGACATAAGGAAATGTACTATATACAGAACAATGAACTGATGGTGAGTGTATGTTTGTAATTACCAATTTGTACTGTTCAGTGAGGGAGTTTATCATTCGTGGGGCCCCATTTCATGAACAGCCTCTACTGTCATATAATTTTTCAAAATTATTCATATACTGTTGGTGTTTACCATACCAATCTTCATTCAGTTCATTCCACTCACCCACTTCTTTCATGCTATAAAAGTACTTGTTTACATCCTTTTTAACAAACTGCATCTTCAATTTCAAGCTCTGGCGTCTGGTTGTTCTATCACTATACCTCTAGAAGAACTGTTCACAGCCTTCGTCATTAACCTGTCCTGAAAACGAAGGTTGTGACCAAGTCACCCCTAACTCTTCTCTTTTCCAAGAGGGGACACCTCTAAAGGCTTTAGCCTTTCCCTGTAACTTAGCTCTCTCAATTTTGGTGCAATCTTCGTTGCCCTCCTCTGGACCTTCTCTATTAGCTCTTTGTGCTTCTTTAGGTGAAGTGACCAAAACTGAGATGCATATTCTAGTTCTGGCTTTGTGTATGATATGAATTTTTTTTCTAAATGTTTCCTCATCCATATACCTGAAAGCTATTCTGATATTTGCCAGGAAAAAGTCTATCTTTACTCTTCTCCTAAACTGGGACTCTAGGCGACAGCTTAGAGACGATGTCCCTCTCACACAGAATACATCACTTTTTATTTCTCTCATGACCATTGCATCATCCGCAAATATACTCTGGTAAGATTCCATATCTTCTGGCAAGTTATTCACATACATGAAGAATACTGGTCGTAAAACAGAACCCTAAGGCACTCCACTGGTCACCTCCACCAATTTGAAGATGGCTCTTCTGACCTGTGTCCTTTGTTCCCTCTCACTAAGATAATCTATCCATCAGGGAGTTTCCCCCTAACTCTTGACTGATCTAGCTTTTTAAACAGTCCCCTGCGGTACTGTGCTAAATTATTTCTAGCAAATCAGATACAGTCAACCTAGTCTTCTTTTTTGTCTTTGATTGAGCTCACTTTCCCGTATAATCTCTTTAACTGACAATGTAATCCTGACGAATTTATGACAGTTTTAGATTGTCTCCTTCCTGCCTTGTCCACAATATTATTTTCATAGTTTGTCTGTTCCTCCTTCTTGATCCTGTTATACTCGTTCCTTATTCTCATATACTTTGCTGGTTGGATTGCCGCCTCTTTCTTCGCCATTGCACATGTCGAAGGTCCCTTGAAACCATTCTTGCCTCTCTCTTAAGCTTCCCTTTGTATTTAAGGCTAAAGGCACAGATGTTCCCACTCCATTGTAAATTTCAAATAGCCTCTCACCACAAGACACTGGTTCTTGGCGACTGAACTCTATTTCCCAATCTATCTTACCAAAGAAATTGTTAAGTTCTGTGAAGTTTCCACACCTATATCTCCTGTTCAAGTTCTGTTTCATATCTGCTCCTTTAAATTCCTTGTTTACCACATAATCAAACTTAAGCAAGAACTGATCGCTTTTCAAACGACTGTATCATACATGATTTCTTTAATAACAATGTTAGTCTAGTAATGATGGTGTATCAGTTCCTCTCTTCCTGGTGTGTTCTCTGACATGTTGGTATCAGAGAGTTTGCTGTACGGTCTAATAAGAACTAGTTTCTCCATGATTCCCTATCACCAAGAGTCCAAATCCCAACAGTCTATCGATACAATTGAAATCCCCCCATTATCAGTCCTTTCCCTTCTCTGGGAAGTACAAATATTTTACTGCTTTATGTACCTTCTTGATTATTTTGTTGCTGTCATTGTTTAGTGGTTCATGATCGTTTGAAGGATTATAGAACATCAGCAACACTATGTACTCTTTTCCAATAGTTACCCTTACCATTATGTATTGTCTGAATGGGTCGTCTACTGCCATATCCTATAATTTAAAGTTATCTCTTATTAGGAGAGCCAATCCTCTTCTCATATCTCCTCTTTCTCTCCTCACTATCATGTACTCCTCTGGATACAATAACGTACGATCAGATCCCTTTAGTAAGCTTTGTTCCCACAGCTCCATTAGTATCAGGTGCGTTCTTATACCATCCTTAAATCCCAGCTCTACCGTATACTACTGATCCATCAGCACTTGTACAAAATACCTTAGTCAAACACTGTCGTCGCCTTTATATTCCTGACCCGTCCGTATCGCTGGCGAGGACGATCTGTTCTTGGGCGTCCTCCGCGTCTTGCCCCTTGACTATTCTCTGCTTGCCTCCCTACTTAGCTTTAGTCTTTCACGCTTGATGAATACTCCAGGGAATTTTACCCTTCATCTAGGTTTCTTAGACTGGCTATGTACCTACTGGATAAGCGACTCATAATCAACCGTATCAATAATTGGTTCTCCCTTTAAGTCTTGATGCTAACCACCAATTCGTCCTCTTCCCCTTATCACAGAGACTGCATCTGGTACTCCTGTTGCCTCTAGTAACCCTTCAATTAATTTTTCTTCTTTATTATCCATTTTCTGTTCATTTGGTGTATGTTCTACGCCCACTCTAAAAATAATCAGATTTACGTCTGTCGAGCTCCAGCTTAACTAACTTTTTTTAGGTTCCACCCACCTTGGGGTTAAGTCCATCAGTCTCTGTGTCTTTAGATTCCTCTTTAATCTCTCTTCTTGCTAACAAGCACGGATCCTGTACACCCTGCACTTTCTTTGAACTTCTCATCTACCGGTCCATAATCTTTACTGATTGCTCTTTCTCTCAGGGTACATATTATTCTATTTACAGCTTCACTTAGTGTCGTGGGCAATTCAGTTTTAATGTACCCAGGTTCCTGTCATACTGCATCAGTCAACTTGCTCCGAGTCTGTAGCCTAACGCAGAAACTGCATCTCCCTCCCCACTTGTTTTCGATAGTTTCTGTGTTCTGTATTATGGGCATTTTTTCCTCGTGTTCAACAGCCTCTTGGACATCTTGATTAGCCAGTTCTAATTTCACCAGCTCTTTAGTCATTCTAGCTTCGTTCTGGTTACATGCTTTATTAACCCCTTTAAATGATGTCAGTCTCTATTCATGATCATTTATTCTAAGTCTTGATTTCCTAAGTTTCTCTCTCTCTCATCACATGACTCCTTTCACGATAGTTAAACTGAGTGCTTAGTTTCTTTACATCCATATGCACTTGTCTTCTGTCGGTGTGAGTGTAACTGCCTGTTTGTAATTACTTAGTCTGTACAGCATGGGGATGGGAGTTTTACATTTGTGGGGCCCCATCTCATGTGTATTCTACTATCATACAACTTCTTAAATCTTTGTATGCTGTCTGCATTAACCAAGTCCTCAGTCATTTTATTCCGTACATCCACCACTCTTATACTATAAGAGCACTTCTTTATACCTTTTTTAATAAGATTTTTGCTTAATTTTGTTATGTCTCATAGTTGCTCTATCCCTACATCTTTCTAACTGTTGCTCATTTTCTACATCATTCATCTGTTTTCGTAATACAAAAACTGCGATCAAGTCACACCTCATTCTTCTCTCTTCCAATACGAGCAAATTTAAAGCCTTTAGTCTTTCCTATACATTATCCGTCTTAATTCTGGCACCATCTTTGTTGCCTTCCTCTGGGCCTTCTTTCTTAGCTCAATGTGTTTCTTTAGGTTCGGGTGACCAAACATGAGAAGCATAATTCAATTTTGGCGTTATGTTGGAAATGAACAGCTTTCTATACATTTGCTTATCCATGCACTTGAAAGCTCTTCTAATGTTTGGCAGAAGACAGTTTGTTTCCTTTGCTATTTTCTGAATGTGTGACTCTGGCGATGTTGGCTCCCAAATCCTTCTCCCTTAGAAAATCCTAAAGCTTATTTCCTGCTAGGTAATACTCATATTGAGGCCTTTTTCTACTTTCCCATCTGCATTAGTTTACATTTGCATGAGGTTGAATTTATTCATTTCATCAGACCAATTTTGGAGTCTGTTTAAGTCCCCTTGTAAGTTCAAGGAATCCTCTTCGCTTTTAACTTCCCTCATGAAATTTTGCATCACCTGCAAACATGTTACGGTAGGAGTCCATACCTTCAGGCAAGTCATTCACATAGACCAAGAACAGGAACGGTCCAAAAGTAGAACCCTGGGGCACTCCACTGGTGATCTCCCTTTTGAAAAAGGCTCCTCTGACATGTGTCCTTTGTTCCCTCCCACAAAGATATTTCTCTGTTTATAGAATGAGTTTTCTCCTTATCCTTGCCTGGTATTCCAGCATCTTAATCAGCCTTCTATGCGGTATGGTGTAAAATACTTTCTGGCAGTAAAAACATAAACAATCTACATGGCCTTCCCTTTTGTATAAGAAAGCTTACTCTCTCGTAGAAATCTGAGGGGTTCGTTATATATAGACTTGTGTGTGTGAGTATGTGTGTGTGTGTGTGTGTGTGTGTGTGTGTGTGTGTGTGTGTTTTGGCCCCGGTAGAGCACTGATGGCGTCACGCTCCTCCCCTGTGACACACAGATGTTATTGTTACAACTCATCAACAAGCCTAAGACGCCCTCCACCTTCTTTCACTCGGGTCTTCGGTCTACAATAAATAATAATATGACATTTTACAGACCATATAAATAATATCTATAATAATAACAGTGGTAATAGTAGTAGTAGTAGTAGTAATAATAATAACAATAATAATAATAATAATAATAATAATAATAACGTGGCCTCTGTCACATCCACTTTCTAACTGATATGTCTAATGATTACAAATGATGTTCACAATGGGAAAGATGAGGCTGTATTATAACAGTCTGTACGAGGTCGTTTGGGTTCGGTGTTTTTGTTGCCGAACTACAAAGCGGAGACGAGGGATCCCAGGAGGCAGGATGATGCGGTCGTTGACACCCAATTGGTCGGATGAGGTCCAGGTGATGGCTGGAGAGAGTCGAGACCAGCAAAATGTGAGCGCCTCTTGAGAAGATGTACGAGGAACCGAAATTTTTGATGGTACTGACGTCTTCCTTCCAGCTTAGGTTGACGTTCAGACTGACGCCAAAAAGCTTGGCGGACCGAAGAACCTGGAGGAGGGTGGGGTCTGGCGAGACAGTAGGGGATGGGACGAGGTCAAGATCAGTGCTGACATGCACGACTGGTTCTGGTTTGAGTGATGGTGACGCGGTTGTGGTCCAGCTCTTAACGTTGTTTATACGTGTTCTGGAGGGCGATAAAGTTGTGAGAATTGTTGTCAACGCTGATATCAATGGCATGGTCGTCAACGGTCATCAACCAAGGAGGTGCTTCTATCAGAGCCTTGTTTATAAGGATAAGGAAAGACAAGTGTCCTGTGGGACGCCACGGGTGCGAGACTGAAGGGTAGAAATGGCTTTTTGGAAGTGTACCACATGACGACGCTCGCTGAGGAAGTCTGCAATCCGAAGAACGAGACTCCCGTGGTTTAAGGTTGTCGGCTTTTCGTAATTTGTTGCGGAGGACTCGATCACCGGCTTTGAAGGCAACGGAGGTGAGAGCAACAGGGGTCTTGCATGTCCCTCGGTAATGATAGACAAAATCTCCAAAGATGAAGAGGCACTGAGCGTTACTGGAGGTTTTCCATGTTACTAAACTGCTGACCGTATGAGGAACTTGTATCGTGTGTATGAGTCCAATTAAACTCAAAGCTCTTACAGGATAAGGTGGTGCATCATGATGACTGCCTGTACGTTTTACTTCACCGAGTTATTACGGGTTGGCACTGGGACAGTAGAGGAAGTCTGGCAAACAGGGGAGCATTTCGATTGCCTGACAGGATTTTCTGACGGAGCAAAAGGGTTTGCCGAGCTAGGGGGAGAGGTTGCATAGTTGTACAGATAAGTCAGTGACCATAGTGGAGCACTGTACAAAGCTGTCAGGAGGGTCTGGGAGGCAGGATGGTGTCAGATTGAAGAGTTTCTAGCAGGTGGTGAGAAAGTGACCGTTGATAAGCTGAGCATTTTGGTGCGGGTTTCGAACCTGGGTCTTCAGGTTGCATAAGTGTGGAACAAGATTTGAGCCACGGGATGAAAGGAGGGCGCAAGCAGTATATGATCCTGACTGTCCTGGATGCAGTAGTGATGATGCGGTCGGGCACACAAACAACACCGCCCGCCACTACCTTCTCCAGATGTAATAGTGATGATGCGGTCGGGTACATTGCCCGCCGCTACCTTCTCCAGATAGCCTACAAAATAATGTTTTTTTCCATAAAACACAGGTTAAGATTTCCCCATTCATTCTTAATATTTTCCGTATATCATTATTGAGAATACATTTAGGTGTGTCTGATAGTGATGATAATTGTGTTTCCAGGTCAGTAACGCGTCAGAAGCCATGTCTGGCCACAAGAGACAACCCTCGGACTCACAAGGAAAAGGTTAGTTTACCGCTGTTGACGGGGTGGCTGTGTTTCTTTCGGTGGAGCGGGTGTGTTGTGACATGACCCACAGCCACGGGACAGGTACCTGCCAAGGATATGTACACACATACGAACACATTCATACAACGTTCGTCTTCCAAATGGAAAAAAAAAAAGTTTATAATGCTGATGAAGCTAGTTAATGCATGTGAAGGATAGTCGGTTGTGTGGCTTCCCCACATGTTCTACAATACGTATATACAAGTACACACCTGTGGCTCACACATTCCCATACACTGTTGTGAACGGATACAAAACTCTGGGTAATATTTGGTAACCAAACACGCACAGTCACACTTCCCTCAAGCTGAGACGTAAACTGCCGCGACCGGGATTCGAACCTATGCCGGTTCGACCCCTGGGTGACCCACGAATGCGTCGTGGTCAGCAAGGATAACCGCATCACGGAGATGGTTTGGACGTGAATAGTTCTTCGAGAGATTTAGTGACAGAGGAACCAGAGGACACGAGAGGATCTTGTTAAAAAAAAAAGAAGGGCGTTTATAGTATGAGTGGTGGATGACTGGAATAAAATAACCGAAGACATAGTTAATATTGACAGCGTATAGAAATCTAGGAAGTTGTTGATGAAAGGGAATGTTCAAAAGATGAGTCCCCACTTGCAAAACTGCCTTTCCCTACGAGACAAACAGGTAATTACGAATGAATAATTAAACACACACACATACGGGCCTCCGTGGATTAGCTTTACTGTTCATGATTCAGCACAAGCCGCCCGAGGCAGGGTCCGCATGAGCCACAGTCGGCCACATCCAAACCCAGGTGTTCATCTTCCCTTCGGGGCTGGTCGATAAATGGGGTACCACGCTTAGGTTGGAATACAGGAAAATGTCAGAGGTTTTAACTTTGTCCACCATGGAAGAAAAAAGTTTGTAAACCAGTGTCAAGGTGTCAATACTGAACAGCTCTTCGAAACATGCCATAATAGGGCTGTCATCAACAGCTGCGCCACCTGATATACGCGAGGATAATCTGAAGAAATATTTCCTTTCCCTCGCTAGATGAGACAACAGTTACCTGGGTCACAAGGTTACCTGTCTTCCAGAGAGCGCTCAGTTATGGATCGGAACGCATCCACATGGACATTAGATGGCGACCTACAGGTGTTCTTCCACACTGCTTATATTGTTGCTGTGTGGATCTATCAAATGTCAAACAATCGTGCTCTTCTATGCTTTTCATTTCTTCCATGTCAAAGGATCCAGTCACGAACAGACGGCCATATCGTAAATGAAAAATTAAGAAAGGGAAAAAGAGAGGAAAAAAAATCTGTATCTTTAAGTAGGAACCTTGCATTTCCAAAAAACGATGGATGATATGTACTTGAAAATCATAAGATGAAGAGTTCCGAAGTTTAGCGGTTTAAGGAAAGAAGCAGCCAAGACAACCACCCAACCCTGAGCTCCCAGCGGCCACACACAGGCTTGAGGAGCGTTGACCGACATTCACATGTGTTCTCAACCCCCGAGGGATCTATAAATACAACAGACCCCCCCCCTTACAACTCTTGAACAAAACTGATTATATTCATCATCATCATGGCCAGGTCAGCCCTTCTATCCTTCAAAGACTCGTGTAAACAAGCAGTTAAGGAGCCTTACACAAAGAATGGATCCTCCAAGGTCAATGGCAAGGCTGATGAGGATCATTGTGTCTGTAGCGCCAACATCCTTCCTCATTCACATCGAGCAAGACAATTTAGCAATTGGTCCAGCTTAACCCACTGTGACCTGTATAGTGTTCTCCAGGCAATGAGGCACATTGTCCAGCTCGGAACATATGGTGTAATATTCTCGGACTCCAGACGAACTCTGGTAACGAACGTTCTCAGTTGAGGGTGACCTGCAAGAAGCTTTTCCCTTCACCATTCACTCCCTACTTTTTTTGAGGCTGTGATGATGCTCAAGATATCTAACCTCTTGGACATAAGCGTCATGACCATGTTGATAACTTGCCCAAAACTGCCTCTGCACTCACACTACACTTGGTCTAACTTGAGCCATAGTCCGCACCATCCTCAAACACAATGACTTTATCCTCCAAGTTCTGTTTCATATATCGGCTCTGCTTTATAACTGTTAGAAACACCAGAACACTGAATTGCCCAGTATCCTAAAAGAAGAGATTTCAGAGAACATGGTCCTAGGTATGGAGAATTTTATGATCACTTCCCCAACACTGTTGCCCTCCAAGATATTCCTTTAATATACCCAAAGTTTGCTGTTCCCTGAGCCATAACTTACATCACGTTTCTTGTCTTATGAAACTGTCAACATGACTGTGTATCCTGGAAGCTATATGACTTGTATTTTCGATGCAATCTAAACCTCTTCTGTAACAGTACCGGTGCGAGAACACTCTGTATGGTATGTACTTTGTATCTAATGTACTTTGATCCTCTTCTGTAGCATTACCAATGCCAATACATTCAGCATAACTCTTGTGTTTGAAGGTAATCAGTTTTCTTAAGGAACCCTGACATTCATAGTTGTGTCATTACCAGCGATCCCTCTCTTGGGAGCAGACACTGACAATATCTTGGTAGAGGGAAGCAAAATAACAGAGGACAACGTATAGAAAATGGATATAAGATTAAGTTGGGAGATTCAGTGGATCTAATTGCTCCAGACTCGGCTGTTGTTAGTTTAGTATATATAGGTAGCGTTGCCCTGGACGTGAGAGCAGCGCACTATACAAGGACGAAAAAGTCCCCTGAATAGCCTCCACCATCCCAGTAAGACTGACACATATGTTTTTTCAAGCTATTTTGTTCCTATATGTTGTATCTATTCCAATGTCTTGTTCCCTTCAGAGTATATCATCCCTAACAGCACATAATTTACATAATCATTGCCAACCTATTATAGGGATGAGTCTAGTTGAAATAACTATTGATTCCAAAAGTCAGGTTAGTTTTCTAAAGATATATCAAATTGATGTCAGTGTTTGTATTCTAATGTTTAATGTTGACGCGTTTTGTATGCGTGGAGCAGGAGGAGCAGCGTCGCCCTCTGGAGGCTGGGCGACCTTCTCTGCAGCGGCGCGCCTCCTCCTACCCCTCCTGCTGGTGTCCTTCCTCCTAGCCTAGCACCCCACACTACCTGCAGCCACCCTGGGACCCTATATCCTCGGCAACGCGTCACCATCCTGCTGTAGTTGTCTCAACAACCAACTGCGCCAAGCGAGCCGCCCCCGATACACGTACTCACTTGAGGAGCGCGTCATCCGTCTGTTGTGTTGTTGGACCATTAATCTCAAGCTCTGGCGCAACACATGGCTCTCTCTACTGTGATGCAGGTGTCCTCTCTACCTCACTGTTGTGTTACATAAACTCACAGAAAAAAACACCCGATAAAGTGAACGCACTTGGTGATACTAACTCACCTGTACCCCGACATATCACGACTCACTCATGAGTCATCTTTCCTTGGTGGCGTTACTTTACTTTACCTATCGACTTGTAAACCAACATTCAACCCTACATATGTCTTTATTGTAGTCAATAAGAACCATTACAGAGAAAAAAGATATATAGTAATATATATTCATTCACTTCATATTTATAAAGTAAATGATTAAATTAAAGTCATGTGATCCAGAAAATGAGTACTTGCCACTTATGAAACTTTATACATCGATACTGAATTCATAGACTTATTCCTGCGAGGTGATTGCTAGTGTGGTAACACGACACAGGGAGGCAGAGGTAATGAGAGCAAACATAATAGCAGGCCAAGTCACGGACGCGCTCTTGAAAGCACTTCCGTCAAAGTCGTCCGTAATGAAGCCATCATGATGAACACAGGTGTCAACACTAGCACCCACAGGTTTCAACACGAGGGTCAGCACACACACGTGTCAACACGAGGGTTAGCACCTACAGGTGTCAACACGAGGGTTAGCACCTACAGGTGTCAACACGAGGGTTAGCACCTACAGGTGTCATCACGAGGGTTAGCACCTACAGGTGTCAACACGAGGGTTAGCACCTACAGGTGTCAACACTAGGGAAAGCACCACGTGTGTCAACATTAGGGTCAACACCCACAGGTGTCAGCACTTGGGGAAACACCACGTGTCAAAACTAGGGTCAGCACCCACAGTTGTCAACACTAGGGTCAACACCCACAGGTGTCAGCACTAGGGAAAACACCACGTGTCAACACTAGGGTCAGCACCCACAGTTGTCAACACTAAGGTCAACACTCACGGAATATTAGGAACTAACGTAGTCTGATGTGATGTAAACTACACTGGGGTACTACAATTACTGACCTCGGGAGTACTAAGGCTTCTAGGTACTGATGCTATTTCATAATATCCCTTTATTCATTGATTCATAGGAAGGATTAAAACTGAAGTGTTACTAGATAGATAATGTCTGCAAGTGTTCTATTAAGAAATAATTCTCGCACACTTTGCCGATGAGAGTCGATAAATAGACTGGCCTCAATAAAAAACGCCTTGACGGCTTATGATTGTCATGAGCCGTGTGTATGTGGGCCGGGAAGTATTTCAACGCCTGAAAAAAAGTTCTTCGGGATATTTCGACTGGTGACTGTATCCTGACGCTGAAGGCCGTAATGACCCTGATAGTTGATGAGCCTTAGGCCCAACTAAACAGCCTATCACCCTTGTGTTCGGTGCCAACGTCTCTCTCCTGAATATCCATCTAGGTTGGAGGTTGGTCCAGAGGGACATCTGGCCAGGCCTCACCATAGACAGGGTATTACCTCCTAAGTATAGTTTTAAGTTCTTTCTTCTTACATCTTTGGCCTTTCCATGTTAGATAAATCACACAGGTGACTTCCATGTTAGATATATCACAAAAGTGACCTTTCCATGCTAGATATATCACACGTGACCTTTCCATGTTAGGTAACAAAAGTGACCTTTCCTTGTTAGATATATAACAAAAAAAAAAGACCTTTTCATGTTAGATATATCACAGAAGTGACCTTTCTAAGTTAGATATAGCACAGAAGTGACCTTTCTATGATGTTTGATATATCACGTTTGATATATCACAGAAGTGACCTTTCCATGCGAGATACATCACCCTGTATGAAGCATCCATTAGGAGGTGTGCTTGAAATATTATGAACTTACATTAGCAAAGCTGAGTGAGACCCACCACAGGCTACACCTACAGCAGGTCTGCAAGCTACCACAGGTCACACTTACAGTAACCTTGGAGTAAGCCGTTCCACAGGTCACAGCTACAGTAAGCTGGGATCCACCCCAGTGCCACAGTTACAGCTCCCTCTCTATCCATGTCTGTGTCATTCGTTGATTCAGTTCTAAACACTATCTGTTTACCTCCTCCCCTGATCTTCCTCTTCTCTCTCAGATCAAACACTCTGAAGATGCTTCTCCTCTGCACTATGAGATCTCAAACTATAATCCCTTATCATCGTTTCTACTCCAAGGATGGAGATTGTCTACTGATGTAAAAAAAATTCACATATTGCTCGCCTCTTGGATCTTGAGTCTCTTAACTACGACGCCATCTGGCTCAATGTCTCTCAACCTTACATTACTTCACTTTTGAGTTTTGTTAATTTCACCCTCAGTTCTTCCACAGTATGTGCAACTCTTCAATTATTTGCAACTCACCACAAAGCTCTGCTCTCTTCATGTTCATGCGATGGGGACCCTCTGTGCCGGGGATATCAATGTACACTGCGAGAATTGAATAGGTTCCATCCAAGACTATCCAGGTGGAGCCGAGACCTTTTCTTTTTTCGCTCCCTAAAGATCTGGAACAATTAGATAAACACCTAACCCGAGTTCCCTACCATCACGACCACTCTTCAAACATACTTGATTTCCTTTCCACCTCTAAATCCTCTAGCAGTTCTTACACCATTTCTGCCTCTTACAATCCTCTGACCACAATCTTATTTCTGGTTTCTGGTTATGCTAATCGGGCACGTCCATCCTCTATCTCCCACGACCTCAAAACATCAACTTTGGCACTTTGAGAGAGCTCACTGTTATCCCTGTGCAACTTCTGCACTGACTTTCCGTAGAATGGGTACCACTTCTCTGGTCAGGATGACTCACATTATGCTGAACACATAGCAGAGGTTATCTTGGCTTGGGATGGGGTCCCATCTTCTAAATCTTTCACTCTTCAATTGTGGTTTGATCGCTCCTGCTTTGATGTCTGTCGCATCAGACAAGGATCATGAAACTCATCCCCTCCCCTGAAACCCTCTCCGCTTTCATTCCTGTCACTGCCAAAACGTCCTTCGAAGAGCCAAGAGCACTTACATAGAGAAGTGTGCCAATTTGATTTCTTTCACTGACAAATCTTTTTTGTTACTTAACCAAAAGCATCTCCTGCAATTCAGCCTTTCCTCCTCTCATCCAACTGACTAATCTATTGCTAAACTTAGCTGATTCAGCGATTCTTTTTGGCACCATGTTTTCCTCCGGCTCAAATTTGAATGATTCAGCTTTTAATCCTCTGCTGCCATCTCCTCCCACTGAACCTGTCATCTCTCATATTCTCCTCACATAAGACTTAACAGATACTCTACCAGATCTAGGTTGACAAGGCCTATAGATCAGATGGCTCACCTCATCATGTTCTAAGGGAGTGTACCTCTGAGCTAGCACCAATCCTTGCTCACTTATTCCACCTGTCTAAAACCCCAGACTTTTCTTTCCACTTGAAAGCATACCTTGGTACAGCTCATCCCTAAGAAAAGAGACAGCTCTAATTATCATCCCATAGCTCTCACTTCTGCTATTTCCAAAGTCTTCAAATCTCTCCTAAACTCTTACTCATTCAAACACTTAGGTTACTACTCCCTTTTTTTTTTTTTCAGATCACCAATACAGATTTCATAGTGCTAAGTCTACTGGTGATCTGCTCTTTTGTGCAACTCTCCTCTGGTCCTCCCCTCTAAACAATTTTTGGTGAGACATTTGTTACAGCTTTCATCTTTAAAGCATTTGACAGGGTGTGGCATAAGTCTTTGCTGTCTTTTTTTTTCTTATGTTAGCTGAGACGGCACAGGCAGCTAAGGCCCTAATCAAGGCCATCCCATTAAC
>JAYMFT010391414.1:0-19661 GCA_038088735.1 Panulirus argus
TATATATATATATATATATATATATATATATATATATATATATATGGGAGAGGGGGGCTGGAAATCCCCTCTCCTGTTTTTTACTTTTCCAAAAGAAGGAACGGAGAAGGGGGCCATGGGAGGATTTTCCCTCTAAAGCTCAGTCCTCTGTTCTTAACGCTACCTTGCTAACGCGGGAAATGGCGAATATGTGTGTGTGTGTATATATATATATATATATATATATATATATATATATATATATATATACATATATATATATACTATCAATACACTGACAAACTCGCGCATATTACAGGTTGGATTTGTATTTCATTTAAAAGGACATCAGCGTAAGCCAAGAAGTAAAATTGCGTTGAGAGACTCTACAATCAAAACACGGACAACAAGGGTGAGCAGCTTCAGAGTATAGCAGAAAAGAAACGGACTCCAATGAACCATATCCGACTATATCCTGCCAGGAGTGGGACGTCCTCAAGTGTGGCAGTGTCTTAAAAGTATCTAAAAGTTTTTAAAGCCTGTAACATGAAGGCCGCCAGAAGTCGGTAATACAGAGGAACAGAGGAACACTGTTATGTACCGTAGTGTGAGCTTATACGGTACATCACATAATCTAAACTGAACTGTGTTTACGAAGACGACATTCTACCTGCCATATAATTACACCTGTAACCCTCGCTAATCCCGGCTGTCACGGTACCACAGTTTCTAGTTCTGGTCTTGTACTTGGCCAAGGCCTGGTGTGGACTTAACAGCATTGTTTACCATACCTAGGCTGTGGTATACCTCTGCCTTATGACGGGCCTGTCTGGCCAATGATGAGTGAAGCCAACATGAGAGGGAATCCATGGGGTCTTTATGTTGAGTGCTCCGTCTCTGGAGGTGCTGGGTAACCTTTATATACGGCTGATCATAACATTGCACACTGGTCAAGGCAGTCGAGGAAGCAAAGAGCTGCTTTGGATTCAAATCATGTATTCCAGTGCCTTGTAGATCCTACTCAACTATGCTTTGTTCTGATCCAGTTGTTGAGACGTCTATACGCTGGCGGCAGAGATACGTCCACATCTTTGGTTACGTGTGACTCGCACACGGTAAGGAACCGTCAGCCAATACTAGTGTACATGTAAGGGGCATGTTACCTGACACGATATCAGCTGTTACTTATGTTAGGCTCTTAAGCTTTTAAGAACTGGTGTAATCCTTTCTTTCTCGACACCTGAACCTGTAGTGTAAATACTCTTGCACAAATTGGTTGTAGTTAAGGGAGGGTCTGCCGTTATGGGAGAGTTTATACTCCTAATGTTAAGGTATACGGCGTTGATCCGTGTTCGGTAATGTTTGTCTTTGTTATTCATTAGGTATCTGGCTCCCTTACATGGAGAGGCCAGGACTGTTGCTAACTCATGTGTGACCTGGGGGAACAAAGGGGTGTCTCTTAAGGCAGCGTTTCTCAGTATTATGAAACGTTTTGTGTCGCCAAATCCTGGTCCTACCATGAGAAAAAGAAAGCCCTATAAACTTAAAATGCATCTTATCATTACTCTGACCATTAATAGAAAACTAATAATGAAAATAATAAAAGCACTAATTTTGTTGGGAGTAAAACTTGTTGCTATATTTACGAAAAACAACAAACCTTGTACTAAAATGAAATGATTCAGTGATTAATCAGTAACATGAGGTTGTATTTCACTGGAAAGCGTGTGAATTCTTGGAGTATTGTTTGACAGAGCGACTACAAAAGCTGTTTCGAGTTGATTTC
Source organism: Panulirus argus (assembly GCA_038088735.1). Taxonomy (NCBI): domain Eukaryota; kingdom Metazoa; phylum Arthropoda; class Malacostraca; order Decapoda; family Palinuridae; genus Panulirus; species Panulirus argus. The sequence continues at coordinate 1,766 of JAYMFT010391414.1, forward strand.
CTCCCGTCGGTTCTCATATTTGCAAGTGGCAAAAAAAGATACTCACAAAATATATATGGAAGAATGAATATTTCTCAGTGGCTTTAATGCTACGTTTTTCATGTTGTCTTCACATTAACCCAGGCGCTAAATAAGCAAGTGATACTCCTACCTGTGGAGTACCAGGATAAAAGGATTTGGGGTCAATGCTTCTCCTTCCGGAGCCTGCCTGTCGGAGGGCTGGAATGCCTGAGAGGAGACTCCTTGTGCCGCAGTATCATATCGCGTTTGCCACACTTGGGACACTTCTATACTGGTGGCTAGCGATGGTCAGTATATTCACATTCTTCGAGTTCTCCATCCTGCCGAGGTTCCTGTGAGGCAGTTCCTTGTGTCATGTTCTTCAGCAAAATGTTTACACATAGGTGTTTAGTAGCAACGGATGATGGCAAACCAGGGAAATCTCTACGCACTGGTGTCTTGTAGCAACAGGCTGAGGTGTGCCCAGTTTCCCCAACACTTGTAGCATTTACCTGCGCTCTGTTCCCGGGCAGAAGCCTTGGCAAGCGGCAGGCCCACCATGCCGGAGAGCAGTTCTCTGCAGCTATAGGGATGTCTCCCTCGCACACTACAAAGTGAGGAACCAAAACGATGTCCATCCTCTAAATCGCGTCACTGGGACACAATGACGCGATTTAGCTGGACATCTGCTCTGGAACCGCCTAGCTTTCCAGACGCCCGGGATATGGTATGTACGGTAGCTACGACGAGGCGTTCTCTAGGGTACTGCATGATGGGATACTCTGGCATCTGTTTGAAATGAGGCTGTGAGTCTCTTCACCTGGATACCTGCAAAGCCTCCGTTCGTCATCAGCTTGGCCAGTGCAGCAAACTTTCAACACTCCTCAAGCAAATCACCTTCACTTGCCTAAACGACTGGTGATCTGGCAGAGGAGTGTCGCAGGTTCTTTCAGGATCCCCACACAACGCTTTTTTTCAGGATCACTTCATCATTTTCAAAAGCGTATATACAGTCTTTGATCTTTTTTCAGGCCTATTCCAAGTTTCCCAGATAATCAAAATGTAAACAGGTGGTCTCCAGCCTCCCTTCAAGGCCGCACCCTCACGCCCAAATACCGTCAACTTTCCATGTTTGACGAGAGAATGGCAGGTGTAGGGTGTCTGTGGGTCGGTGCGGTATGCGAAGTGAGTGAGTCAGGGAGAATTGTTTGGTGAAGAGAGACGAGGTGGTAAAAGCCTTCTGTAAGAAGAAATTTGGCAAGGCGGCTGGAGTGGATGGTACTGCAGTTGAATTCTTTATTAAAGGGAGAGTGCGTTGCTGACTGGTTAGACAGGATTTCACTGTATGTATGGATCAGGGTGAGGTGCCTGAGTACTGGCGGAATGCATGTATAATGCCACTGTATAAAGGCAAGGGGGATAAATGTTAGTGTTCAAACTACAGAGGTATAGTTCTGTTCAGTGTATCTGGTGAATTGTACGGGGGAGTGGCGATTGAGAGCGTGAAGGCGTGTGCAGAGCATCACATTGGGGAAGAACAATGTGGTTTCAGAGGTGGTGGAGGATGTGTGGATCAGGCGTTTGCTTTAAAAAATGTATGTGAGAAATACTTAGAGAAAAAGATGGATTTGTACGTGGCATTCATGGATCCAGAGACAGCATATGACAGGGTTGAGGGAGATGCCCGTGGAAGGTCTTCCAAATGTATGGTGTGGGAGGAGAGCTGCTAGAAGCAATGAGTTTTTATCACGGGTGCAAGGCATGTGTACGAGAAGGAAGAGAGGAGACTGAGTGGTTCCAAGTGAAGGTTGCTCTGAGGGAGGGTGTGTGATGTCAAAATGGCTGTTTAATTTGTTTATGGATGGGGTGGTTAGGAAGGTAAATGCAAGAGTCTTGGAGAGAGGGACGAGTTTGCAATCTTTCGGGAATGAGAGGGCCTAGGTAATGAGCCAGGTGTTCTTTGCTTGACATCACAGCACTAGTGGTAAATTCTAATGAGACACTACGAAATTGGTGAATGAGTTCGAAAAAAATTGTGACAGGAGGATGTTGAAGGTAAATACGAATAAAAGCACGGTTATCAAGTTTAACAGGATAGGACAGGATAGTTGGGGTGTGACTTTGAATGGATAAAATTGGGAGGAAATGAAGTGTTTTAGACACCTGGGAGTGGACTGTCGACTTTAAAAACTTCCCCAGTTTCTAGAAAATCGAATTTCTTCCTCTTCTGTGAAAATTTCTCCTCTTTTCCATCTATCCCCCCCCCTCTAAAACTTAATTCATCTCGTTAATCTTGTCTGGGATATTTATATTTCTACTTAATTTTTTGTCTTCCCATTTCACTCCCATTTGAAACATTTAACAACGATCTTCTTCCGTTTTTCATAATATTTCTAACCCTTTTCACTGTTTTTCTCAGTAAAAGTTTTTTTGCCTTCACCGTCTTTCATCATTCATTACCCTGGCTTCTTTCTTCACGTATCTCCTTTCATTTGTCAGTTTTTTGCATTCATTTTTCCTCGTGAACTTTTTTCATCTTGTTTTCCCTCGAAAACCTTTAGACATCCTCTCGAAAAGTTCCACAATTTCTCCTGAATTCATCCTTCCTCTTACCTCCCGTACTTTATTTTCCACGATGGGAGCCCCGACTCAGCTCTCATCTCTGGGATAAAAAATATCCTCCATATTTCATCTTTTATTAAAACGTTTCGCCTCAAAGCGAAATGGAGGAGCTTCTCCACCAAGTACGAGGCATTTTCAACACAGATAATGGAACGCCTGGAGCCTCTCCACCAGGCAGGACGCTCCTTCCACACAAATGAAGGCACGCCTGGAACCTCTCCACCAAGACGGAGGCTCCATCAACACTCAGGATGATAACTCGAGTCTAAACTTGAGAACGTACAACTTGCTATTGCTGGCTTCGTATTCAGAGAGTCGCTGTACTGATCAGTTTCCACATGAGTCGCTGTATCAGCAGGATTCAATAGCACGGGTGATGTTCTACTGTTATACCCGTCTTAGAAGGAACAGCGCTGGACGCTGGTGATGTGTTATGAGCCCTGAATTTGTTTAACTTTCAAATTTTTTTTTAATGCTACCACAGCAGTAAGATAACGAAACAGCTTCACTCAATCAGCGGAAAGTAACAATATTATAACAAAAGCGATGAAATCAAAACAATTTGGCCCGTGACAAGAAGCCAGAGACAGTACTCAGTCGTCCTGCTATAAATTCCTCATCTGTTAATGTGTATATATGCTTTGGGATAAGGGAGTTAATGCAATACCTTCGTATCTCCTGCGCGTCGTAGCAGGCAATAAACAGGGGGCGGGAGTGGGGAGCTGAAATCTCTCCCTCTTGTCTTATCACTCTCTAAACGCAGAAACAGAGGCCAAACTAGGATTTTTTCCTCGAGGGCTCAGTCATCTGTTCCTGACGCAATCTGGCTAAGCCGGGAAAAGCAAAGATAGAGAAAAAAGTACCTATAAGAGTATTACAAACCTCTTCAAATGAGAACTCGGTAATTTCTATAACAAACCCAAAGTTACTGAGGATATGAAAATGTGGAAATGAATCATTTAGTGATAGTAATGTTTACCTTACCAGATCACAGACCAAGATCCGTTCTTACAGGAATACTTTCCTGACAGTTGGTAATCATTCCTTTTGTCTGTTCCTAATGGTGTCGTCTTGCGTCACCAGGGGGTGAGGCAGCTCGTGCACTCCCCTGGTGGTGTCTCTTCCGTCGCCAGAGGGCAGGAAAGTTCGCGCAATCTCCTGAAGGGTCGTCTTGCGTCACCAGAGAGCCGGGCAGCTCGCGCAGTTTCCTGCTGGGTTCATCTTCCGTCACTAGAGGGTCAGGCAGTTCAGGCAGTCTCCTGATGGGCTGTCTTGTCACTAAAGGGCCATGAAGCTCACTTTAGTCTCCTAGCGGGGTAGTGATGCGTCACCAAAGGGCCAGGAAACTCGTACAGTCTCCTGACGGGGTCGTCTTGCGTCACTAGGGGGCCAGGCAGGTCACACAGTCTCCTGGTGTGTCGTGATGCGTCACCAGAGGTCAGGATACACGTTTCAGCTGTCTGTGCTCTACAAAGCTGCACCAGCCCGCACCAATATAGCCTGCACCACCTCCAGTACACTTCTGAAAGCCTGATACAATTAAACTGTCTACATTTCACTGTAGCCATCAATCCTGAACGTGCCACCCGTGAAGCTTTCATAACATGCCTCCCTAGTCTCACATGCATCTTGGTGTTACTCTCATACCTGCTCAATCCTCATGCCTTACATACCCCTGACCCAAAATAGTCTCCCTTTGCCTGAACTGTAACTCTGACCTTGGTCATTTTAACCTCAATATCATCCCAATACAGAAGTATCTCACCATCCCTAACTTGCAGTACCTGCAATGATATCATTAATCTCGTAAGCCTCAACCACTACTCATCAATGAAGTACCCATCAACTAACAAGTCAAAACGAACCTTCGTCTTCCCTCAGCTTAATTTTTACGGCAAACCAATCAACTGATCAGTCAGTGAACCGCTTCCTCTGACACACTCAACTATATATGAAGCTTCGAGTGCGTCTGATGGCTCATCCTTCATGTCACGCTCTGCACTCATTACTCATGTCACGCCGTTCACTTCTCCGAACTTGGCACACTTTCCTTTCCTCCCACCTAATCCTCTGCACACAGTCACGTGTTACGAACGGGTTAACATGAGGTCACATCCGCCCTCACCATTACGGTCACATGCATCATAACGATGAAAAATGGGGAAAAAATCACAACGAAAACCTGTTCAGAAAGATAAGTTCGTCTGCTGCATAACGGGAAACACAATGTTGCAGATTTTCTTCATGTTTTGGTAACGCAAAAGATCTTGAAGTGAGATGGTGGACACGACTGGTGTGAAGTGTCGTGAAGAACAGGTGGTCACGGAGGTGATGTGGAGCAGGCGAGGTCACCAGGGTTCTCCCCAAGCACCCAGACTCAGGACGAGTGAAGAGAGCCTCCACACCGGCACACGGAAGGAGGGCGCCAGTCTTCAGGTTCTCGACCCACGTACACCTCAGGTCGTTTCCGGGGACTCGTCAACAACCCACGCAGCTTGATCTGTGACCCGGACGCCTTTATCACCACCAGATCAAATCGGCTATTCCAGCGTGCATACCCAACCGATTTTGTAAGTCCAGTGTATACCGAAGGAACAGGAGAGTTCTTTCTTAAAAGTCTCTGTAAAAACAAAGTTCCCTACACAGGCACAAACGACCACAGCCGCCACAGACCACAGCCAGCACAAACCACAACCAGTACGGACCACACAGACAAGAGACGGCACAGAACACAGGCAGCGAAGATCATAAACGGTACTCAAAATTAAGAACTGCACAGAAAAACCGTACGAGAGTACCGTCTGTGGCGCTGACGGAAGTAATACACGAGAATTCAGAGGTGACAGCGACAAGGAGGCACCGGTTTCCTGTCAGCTCTCAAAAACAGGTCCCTGCTGGTACGACAGCGAAAGACGACAGTACAAACCACCACCAGAACGTGCCATAGACACCAGAGAATAATGTTAACATGCGTGGCCCGGGACCGTTCAACTCACCACTACCGAAGCAGCTGAAACATTACAGACCAAAACCAACGCAAGCTTCAAAAACCTGACAGGGGGAATGTAACCAAATACCTCCAAGGGTGTACTGACCAGCCAGGCTGTGTGAGGAGGGTAGGCAGGACTGCGGCCCGAGGCATCAGACAGCCTCACTCATCGCAGAAACGACAACGAAGATCAAGTCCCAGACAGGGATGAGGATACAGACGAACCTCTAACGCCAGGTGAGACAAGGCAAAGCATTCTCCCAGTCAAATCAGTCCAGTAGATAACAGAGTAAATGAAATATGGATGTACTTATAACGTCATAAATGGTCATGACCCACAGCATATGAGATGTGACGTTAAGATCGTTAATGACCAACACAGGTCTTAGTGATTAATCATGCGTTGTACCTTGAGTAAGAGGGGATTTGTAAGAGTTCGTTTAAGTGCACCGGTATAGTTTTCAGGGATGATCTTCCACTGTCAGCCAAAATATCCAGCTAAAAATAGTTTTTAACAAACAAGGAAAATCGTGTTTCTGGAACAAGTGCTAATGGTATCAATGTGTTGGTAACTAGATGTTAAAGATTCTACAGTGCTATTAATAACTGCAATCACCTCCTAAATATTAGCTTGAAGTCATTATGAAATCATCCTATTTTGTATGTAACTCAACTACATTCAAGTACCCTGTTATTGTTCTTCCTTGCATGGAAAATATTATGAGGACCACATTCAAAACAAATATGTGTAATTGTGTGTGTGTTATCCACGGTGTAATTAACCGGTATATTTTACCAGATACACCCAGATCAAATCCAGGTGACCATGACCAAGGTCTTAGTGATCACGAGGGGGCGTGGCAAGGACTTGAAGCAGTGGTGAAGTGGAGCGTAGAGAAGACTTGGTGTAATGGTGACGTGGAATTGTTATAATAGTAACGTGGAGGCGTGAAGAGGACTTAGTGTAACACTGACGTGGAATTAGTGTAACAGTGACGTAGGGGAGTGACGATAACTTGGTGTAATAGTGAAGCTGGAAGCGTGACGAGAACTTGGTATACTGGCGACGTGCGGCGTGACGAGGAACTTCAAGTAAAGGTGACGCGGAGCCTGAAGGAGGAACCTGAAGTAACAGTGACGTGGGGGAGTGATAAGGACTTGGCGTAACAGTGGCGTGGGGGGCATGACGAGGATTTTGTGTAACCGCAACATGATTTATACCATTACACACATATAAGGTAGAACCGAGCAACAGGAACAAAACACAAAATGACTTTCGTAACATTCCCATGCTGTGACCAGGAGGCCACAAGAGATGTACTAGAGCGACGTGGCCTGTATCCAGGGACCGGGGCCTCCCCGTCACAGTGAACCACAGCTCCACTGTGATTCCTGCCCACTGACTCACCACTCTCGCTCGCCTGAGTAAACACACTTCACTAAAGGTCTCCCAGACTTGACTTACCTTTCTTTCTTTACTCTAAGGGTCTATACTTACCTATCTTCCTAACCAGCTTAAAAATAAAGCTCTCTCCTCACCTATATTACTACCCCACTAAACACTAAAGATCTCTACTTACCTATCTTATTCTCCAACTAAACACTAAATGACACAGAAACAATTCCTTATCTTCTCAAATGCTGAAGCAGGAGAAAGAGATTGCATCAGTTTATAATAACCCTGAATATAACATTACCGAAAGCATGAATCATAACATTAGAATGTCACTGATATGTCAGAATCGCATGCAGTAGGTTGGAGGAATTCAGTAATACAATATTCTCTGCAGTGGTTTCCGTGGAAGAGGGAAGAGGCTTCGCAGACGTGGCGGCTGGACAGATGGAGAAGCAGTCACCATCACTGGGGTCTGACTAAGATCCTTTGTGACCCCTGTAATCCTTTTGCTCTACCGCTCACTGGATGAGCTTGGTGTGCACAATAAATCTACCAGGGTTACCGGCGCAAATCAATCGTTAAGATGTCGCCTGTCTTTCGTCCCCCCTCCCCAACACTTACCGTCTCCTTCTCCCTTGCAATCACAACTCGACCTCCTACAACCCTCCAAACCTTCCGTCAGGCTGACCCGTCTCAAGCCATTCCTGTATCACATTCAGCCGTGAGTTAAGCGCTACGATCTCACAGACACGTGGAATGAGCCAAAATATTACTCAAATTACTGATGCATCAGCCTAATCGCCACGCAATTATCGGGTTCATCAGCGCCCCGACCTGCGCCCTTCTGGCGCCCTCCCATCGGCACCGGCACGCCCGCGCGCTCGTCAGGAATGAGACACATGCAGAAGCCTTCCCCAAGGCACGCCACCAGCACCTTCGTAATCGGGGGCGGTGCCTGGACCAGCCTTCCCCAAGGCACATTACTAGCGCCTCATAACCCGCGGGCGGTGCCTGCAGCAGCCTCCCCCAGGGCATAACACAGGCACCTCATAAACCGGAAAGGCTTGTGGGTTCCTCCCGAGGGGCACACGATGGTCAGCTCGACGCCAGCCATTAATAATGGGTATCGAGGCGAGCGAGACGGCGGCCATTCCTCGCTGTTTTTATCCTCCTAAAAACATGAAACCCGCCACCCGCCTGGCGCGCCGGACGAGGCGCTAGAGAGGCGCGCGGTGCACAGATAAGGAAGGGTCGAGAGTGTACAATGGTCGAGGGTGTACAATGGGTGAAGGAGTGCTGTTGATATGGATGGCTGGAGCTGTACAACTGTAATCCGTGAAAGACGAAGGAAGCGACCAGCTGAGAGACAACAGGGAAGCATTCTAAATGTGTACAGAATACATAAGAAACAAGTCGGCGAAGCAAACAGCGACTGAGTCAGTGTAAAGCGAGGATTAACGAAGGAGGGGAGGAGGACGAGGGGGGAGAAAAAATACTGGGGAAGGGAGGGCATGGGAGTTACCAGGAGGGGCGGGGGCACCAGGGCAGAGGCAGGGCAAGGGTCAGGCTGTGCTGGCGGGGGCATCAAAGGCACAGGTGGCTCCTCCCCAAACTCCATCACCAGCCACAACGATGGCTGGTGGGGGGGAGGGGGAGGGCTGGGAGAGGGGAGGGCAGGGCAGGGCTGGGAGAGAGGAGGGAAGGGAAAGAGGGCCGGGAGGAATGAGGGGGAGGGCGAGGGAAAGAGGGCCTGGAGGAAGGAGGGGGAGGGCGAGGGAAAGAGGGCCGTGAGTGAGGAGGAGGAGAACAGAACAAGAACACTTCAGGAATCGGTTCACTGCCCCTCTGCCCGTCTTCCTCTTATACCCTCACGACCCACGACCAACTGCTCCAACCGCCCCTCGCCACTACACTCACTACTTGCCCCTTCCCACCACTTGCCACTCTCCCCAACGGCTCTTGACTTCTGACTTAACAGATGTTCTTTAAGTCAAAAGTCAAGAGCAGGTGGTGGGGTGTGGCAAGTGGCGGGGAGTGGCAAGTGGTGGAGAGTGGCTAGTGGTGGAGAGTGGCTAGTGGTGACGAGCGGCTAGTGGTGGGGAGTGGCAAGTAGTGGAGAGTGGTAAGTGGTGGGGAGTGGCAAGTGGTGGGGAGTAGTAAGTGGCGGGGAGTAGTAATTAGTGGGAAGTAGCAATTAGTGGGGAGTAGCAATTAGTGGGGAGTGGCAAGTAGTGGGGAGTGGCAGGTGGTAGCGACGGGCAGGTGACCGGTGGCGACAGTAAGGTAGTGATGACGCCACGCAGACAGAGTGGGCTGCACGTGGCTCCCTCACATGCAACCCTCGGGAGGGAAAACCCCAGGACCGGGCACATTGCTCACACGTGTTCTCTCTCTCCACAACCCCTCCTTCCCTCCCCCGGTCACAACGCCACACGTCTCCCCAACACTCCATACACATACAATGACCACGAAGCCAAGCCAAACCACTTGTCAGGACCCGATATACTAACCACACCCAACATCCACGCCACCCATATTCCTGACCGCTGTGACCACTCTCGTAATACTATGGGTCTGTCTTTCAACCTTTAATGCCTCGCGCTGTAGCTACACAATTTCACTCCCAGTTGGTTCATCTCATAGCACTCTCATAAATGTGTCTATTTCAACAGCACCTGCACTTTCAGCATCCCCTCCTAAGCGTAAATAGTGGCACCACAACAAAGCTAACTGGAATAAGAAAATTCTTTTTTGATTTTCCATGGGTAAATTAATGTCTCTTATGATGCTTCTGTCTCCGCCAGTCGCAGAGCAGAGGTTATTGTTGCGGCTATGGAAGCATTTGTCCCCTCTTCCTCCAAGACGACCTCTTCATCCAATCCATGGTTTAACCATTCCTGTTCTGAGGTCTGTATTCAGGTAAATCGGGCTTGGAAAAACTCTCCTTCCTCTGACTCTGAATTGATTCAATTTGCATTACTGCCCGTAAACACTTCAAGTACGTTATCCGGAAGGCAATGCGTTCCTTTATTCAAATGAAGGGCGATAACATCTCCACTTCGTCCACTGACAGGTCTTTCTGGGTTATAGCCAAGGGCATCGCTAACATCTTTTGTCTCTACTTTTCCTTCATATTTCCGTTCTGAAGTACTATAGCTGTCACTCCCGTAGACAAAGCAACTCTGGTTCTCGTTTCCGCACTAACTCTACCCTGGATAACATTCCTAGAACCCTGATGCTCCTCTTACTAATCCTATGCCCTTCTGCGTAATCTCTTTTCGAACCGTCCGGAAGGCGCCTCTCTCTCTGGACACAAGCAAGACTTATGGATCTGATGGCATCCATCCCCGTGCACTGAAGGTGTGTGCCTCCGAACTTGCACCTGCGCTTGCTTGCCTGTTCCGTTTCAGTTTTAAAACCAGAATTTTTCTTTCTTCTTGGAAGCACGAGTTGGTATATCGTATCTCTAAGAAGGGTGACCATTCTAACCCTTCTTACTGTCATCCTGTTGCTCTGACATCTACTATTTCCAAAGTCTTTGAATCCCTCTTCAACTCCCATATCCTCAGACATCTTGAATCCCACAGTCTTCTCCCTGATAACCAATATGCCTCCCGTAAAGCGAGATCCACTTGTGATATTCTTTCCTTTCTTACTGATGTCTGGGCATCTGCCCCTGATATATCCAAAGCTTCTGACAGGGTGTGGCATCAGGGTTTCATCTCTAAGCTCTCCTCTTTTGGCCTCCTTTCCTCACTTTGCTCCCTCATATCTAGCTTCCTCTCCGGCCGATCTATCTCGGTGGTTGTTGATAAAGCAGCCTCTCCTTTCCCATCAACAGCGGTGTCTCTCAAGGTTCTATTCTGTCTCCTACATTTTCTCCATTTTATCAACGATTTCCTTTCTTCTGCAAATAACGGAATGCACTTATGTGCTGACTACTCAACACTGTATTCATCCACATCCTTCAAATCTGCTCTTCTTTCAACCGATCCGCTTCACGTCTCGACACAACTTCCTCAATATACTCAGCCTTGGACAGCATATCTCAATGGGACAGACGATATCGGGTTACTTTTAATGCCTCCAAGACCCAGTTTCTGTCCATGTCACGATCGAAAATTACTCCCAGATTTCCTCTCTTCAGTGACTAACATGTTATTCCACCTCTTGAATCAAAGAACATATTTGGTATTACTGTAACATCCACACTATTTTGGAAATCCAACATTGCAGAAACTGCTAAGTCTGCCTCTAACAAACTGGGTGTTCTGTTTAATGTCGAAATTTCTTTTCTTCCGAAAAGTTGCTCCGTTTATACAAAGGACTGATCTGTCCTTGTAACGAGTACTGCTCTCACATCTGGAGTGGTTCCAACTCTCCATCCTTACTTGACACAGTTGAGTCGAAAGCGATCCGACTTACCAACCCTCCAGGCTGACTTCAAAACTTGACCCACTTGCCCTACTCTGCAACGGTGGTTCACTTCCCCTCTTCAATAGGTATTACTTCGGTTTTTGCTCCCGACAGCAGGCTGATTGTGTGCTCCCCACCACTAGCTAGACCACGCAATACTCGGCAAGGTGCTAGATCACATAATTATCATGTGGTCGTTGGCAACTCAAGGGTGGGCCGTTTTGATGACTGATCCTTTCCCTAAACCTGAGCTTTGGAACTCTCTACCCTCTCATGTCTTTCCCAATAACTAAAACCTGTCACTTTTTAGAAAACAGGTTCTTCACTTCGAGGGCTTTCTGTCCATGACTGGAGCCTCCAACATAAAAAACGAAAAAACTCCATACGCACACTGACCTCCCAAGGAAAGACCACTTGTCAAGAAGGCAAGAACGTACACATATACTTGGGCTTCAATCAGGTGACGGGCAACTGATGCCCTAAGCTTAGCGTGTGGCGTCACTAGGCATACCTACTAAGCCCTTAGTCACTAGCAGGTGTGGAGATCGTTTCATAACACATCGGACTAAGAAAAAAAAGTATCAAATTAAACACTATGTAGACAAGTACTCGCGTTAACTTAGAATAACGAAACAAGATACACAGGACCGCTCCATAATAAGTAATGTTTGGGCAGAGCAACAAAACCCATTTATGATTACTGTAAGTACCGCTTAATGAAACTTAAACGTGCCTGACGTTTAAACGTTGGCTCTGACGGACACAAGAACAGATGAAAGATAATGAAATACTCATTCAAAACGAATAAATCAGTAGACAGATAAATGTCTTAAGAGTCGGCTGTCTGTGAACTAAAGATTGCACGGATAAATGAAGTAGGGGTAACTCGGGTAACAATGTGCGAGTGCAGGAGTGATGTACCTCAGGGTGAGCTGCTTCAAGAGGTGCAGGATTAGGTAAGGGGATGAGATGAGCTGAGTTAAAGTGAGATGGTCTATGCAAGACTTCCGTGGCGCTGATGCACGATTCTCGCGCCACTGGTGCACGTGCTGGAGTTGAGATAGGTGCTACAAGGTCTGGCGCAAGGGAGTTAAGTATAAGCCGTCATGAAAGCTGCTTGGTACCGATGCAAAAGGTGTGAGGAGTAAAGGCAGGCATATCTGGCAAGAGGCGTATCAACAGGTCCCGCAGTTGAGACTGCTGCCGGATTAATACGTTGATGATGCTCAACGGGAGTCAACCCACAACAGAGGTCCTGTCAGAGAGTGACGACTCAAGAGTCACATGCTGGATGCTGACAGGCGGGAGATGGTGCCTTGGCGTCTCAAAAGCCAGGGAATGACTGACTGAACGACCATCTCCCTGATACACGTGTAGCTACGAGCCCGTTGAGTCGACTACGCCGACAGAGTTGTGTGTGGGCGTGGCTGCTAAGTTCAATGAAGATTGTCCTCTTGGTCGACTAAGAAGAGGTCATGCAGGGTTACACGTAGTTCAGGTCAAGGCAGCAGCGGGTTAGGTGTGCATCAAGCCGTGAGAGTATGCTTCCATCACAACCACGTGGGCTGTGTCAAGGCACCGAAAGCGGGCGATATATATATATATATATATATATATATATATATATATATATATAAGAGCTAAAGGTGTTACCCGACACCACCTGCCTGTGGTTTCACCGCGACTGGAAAGTAGTCACCTTTGGAAAGGCTGTATTATCGTCTGTTGACGAAAGGGAGTACAGTCTCATGGAAGAACTTACCACTCCAAAAGAGTCCATCATTTCCCTGCTACTGGAGGCAGTGCAGCCTCGGAGCTGCAGGAGCTACTGGAAAAAAGGATCCTGGAGTAACAGCAGGACCATTCAAAGAAAGAGGTCCTGGGGCAATAATTATAAATGAATATGAAAGCCATAAAAATTAATAATTGAAAACTGAATTATTCCTCAGAATTCACAGAAAATTATACATGATGACAATCATAATCTTCATTAAAACTGGAGAAGCAACTATTCTCACAATGTAATACTCCGGGAACAATATTAACACCCATCAGGATGGTAGAAGTGCATTACCAATACGATCCATATGTTACAGCTTTATCCAACTGCAACTCCGTACACAACAAATGCAGGAATTGACTACACAAACTACATTCCCGTTTAGCTGTACTTGTGCCCAGATGAGACCTCATACCCTGTATGTGTATGTCTTATGTTAACGTGTTCTATACAACACTAATGCAATTAGAACCATTTCTCCTCCCTCTCTGACGGGACAAGGATCTTCTAGGTCCCTGGACCCTCTCGTGCACACCTGTCACCCTCCTATGTCGACATACTGTACCCACTTTACGTTCTATACTGGCCTCCAGTTACCCCTAACTATGAACCCTTCATTCATGCTACCATGGGAATGCTTTGTCTAAGTGCATACGAAAATTACTGATGTGAAATTGAAGAAAAAGAAAAAATGGGAACGGATGGACAGACGTGAGGATGAAATGAGAGTAAGACAGACGTACAGGAGAGTGGAGGGATGGACGGCAAGCCCGATGGACGGACGGGAGGGTACAATGACGGCAGAGAAGGAGTACGGACGGAAGGGTGAACTAACAGTAGAGTGAGGGACGGACGGACGGATGGATCCAAGCAACGAGTCCTGCAGCCACATACGGACAGTATGGACAGATACGGGCGGAAAACTGATGACAGTTCAGGAGGTGATATCTCTTTGAAAGAAAATAATTAACCCCACAAAGTATGAAGCGGCCGTCCGCTATACATGGGCACACGCCCATCCCCCACCTCTCGAGTAATGAAATATGAAGACCCTGAATACGCCCTCGATGGCAATCAGAGCAACTCCATCTGAAGTTAACTGCCATTACAAAGTCCCGCGAGCCACAGTGTGCCTGTAATGTCTTCCCGGGACAAAAGCTTGTCGTACAGGAAATAGCGATAAAACCGACTGAGACTGTTATCATCGTCTGGCACGAAGGACGAGACCTGATGGGTGGAGTGGGAGGTGGAGAACCCAGTGGCTCTCGCTGTTCGTGTGGAGAGAGAGAGAGAGAGAGAGAGAGAGAGAGAGAGAGAGAGAGAGAGAGAGAGAGAGAGAGATAGAGAGATAAATCCATTCACGAAATGCCAGGACGATGATAATCCGATCATATTTCCATGACGAACGACGCACAAGAAAAATATTAGAATGTAAATCTCTAAGAAACAGGAAAAAGAAACAAAAATACAGTGGACGTGCACGGCGCTGCTCAGGAACCCACAGCAAATGACGTTGAAAAGAACGACTAGCTCTCAGGTCCAGGAGAGTGAATGTGCAGTTGGATCTCCTTCCAACTCTGAAGGTTGGTACAGACGGCCAGGCGAAGTCGGAGGTGAAGGCGACGCGCCAGTGAAGCGTGTCCATAGGGTGAATCTTCCCCATCCACCCCCTTTTTTTCATGGCCCCTCCGTTACCTTATGCCATAAACCTCCACTATATACTGCCGTACAACCACCGTTACCTACTGCTACAAAACCTTCGTTATCTTCTGCTATATAACCTTTGTTATCTTCTACTATACAACCTCCGTTACCTACGGCTTACAACTTCCATTACCGACCGCTATACAACCTCCGTTATTTTCTGCTATACAACCTCCGTTACCTACTACTATACAATCTCCGTTACCTGCTGCTATACAACCACTTATCCACTGCAATACAACTTCCATTACCTAGTACTACACAAACTCCGTTATCTGTTGCCATACATACCCCGTTATCCTATGCCACGGAACCTCCGTCAGCCACTACCATACATCTCAACCCCATCTCCCACATCCTACACTCGTCACTCCATCTTTAACATTTATCCACCTCATTGCTAATAACGGTACACTATATTTTGTCCCGTTTGAAATACACACTCATACTCAGTGTATATGTAATTTGTTTTTGTATATATTTTAACTCAAATGTCTCTCCATCAACCCCCGTCAACAATATGTTCTGTATATGTATGACTTATACTTGGTTGCATTACATAAATGCTGTTACCTATGTTACAGTATCACTAATCATGTATGCTAGACCTTTCTCCTCTGATGGGAGGAGGATCCTCTGGGTCCCTGGGCTCACTTGGGCTCAACTGTCACCGTCCTATGGCGATGTACTGTACACATCTCAACCCATCACCCAACGAAATTCTTTATATACTTATATCTTAACAAATACAGATTTTGAAACTAAACTCTCCATCTCTCTCCTTATCTCCACGCCACTCCCTCACTCCTCCCTTCCCACAATTCCCATCCCTTTCCCCTTTACTAATCCCCTCTCCAAAACCCCTACCTTCCAGATCGATTCCCACAAGCACACCCTGCATTCAATTTCCCTCTCGTCGTTCAGCCCTGGAAAAATTTGTTACAGCTATCCACATCTTACTCCTGCTGGTGAGGTGTGGCGCTGTCACTGGGGAAGACGTTCACGTACTTTAAAAGGCGTGTGGGGCGTGTTAAACCAACGAGGGGCTCATACCTTGTGAACACCTAGCGAAGTCTTCGGTGTGTCTGCTACCCCACACCCTAGTCTGCGCTCAGGCTGTTGGGTTGGGTCATTGGTCGAACAAGGTGTTGGAAGCCGCAACCTGCACACCCACATAACCCCAACAGCCTAGCTGGTACGGTACACTTTGTTGGTACTTGTTCAGAGATAATCTTGAACTTCACCAATGTGCATCCTATGTTGTATCTGATGATACCACGCAAGGTATTGAAGAGTCTTGTAATGAAGCTTATGTAAAGAAACAATTTTGTAACAACCTTTGTAATATCAACCCACTGGGGTCTGACATAGGCCCTTCGTGACCTCTGTAATCCTTTTGCGCGACCGTTCACAGGATGAGCAATGGGCGACACAATTAAGTTTACCGGGGTTACCGGCAAAAATCAAATCAACTGAGTCACGAATGTTTAAGGCGTTCTCTCTTTTTCTGCATATGGCATCTTTGCTTTCAAAAGGAGTATTTTACGCTGTCTTCCATGCCTGTCGTGCTAGTAAGATAACATTTTCGAGCGTAAGTTGGGAGCCGTGCCTTCTAAGATTTTCCAAGTATAGATAATGATACACCTCTCCCGTCCGCACCCCCTGAAGTACAGCCTCAGTGAATACAGTCTCCGGATACTAAGCGAAACTTTTGAGTGTGAACGAATGTCGCTGTCGGTGAACAGTCACGCAATCCGGAAAGAAACTGATTTAAAAGCGTTTTGGTTCGTATAGCTATAATGAGTCGTGACTGGAGGAACCAGGGGAAATTTTGCGCATGAATCCGTCCTGATAATGGTGTAGTTCTCTCTCTCTCTCTCTCTGTCCCTCTCTCTCTCTCTCTCTCTCTCTGTCTCTCTCTCTCTCTCTCTCTCTCTATATATATATATATCCAGAAGTAGAGCACCAAACACCATTCACCTCAACTCTCTTTCCAAGAAGTCCCTTCTGAATTATATTCAACAGTTACTAGAAGCAAAAAGGTATAAATACTGAGGAAGTGCACACTACATCTGAACGGTGTGTCCGGGAAAGCCACCTCCTCGTGGAGGAACTGGCCACACGCTCACGACCTCATGACTGGCGAGGCTGGGAAACGAGGCCTTACTAAGAAGTAACCGTGACACGGGTGACTGGCATGCTGCATAGCCACCCAGCCGGAGATTAAATCAACGGAACTTCAAATGTCTTTTGTGTCCGCTTCCAAAGGGTTTAACCTCATTGCTTTCCAAGGACGTTCTTTAAGTATGTTCCTGCAGTCGCTGTAATCGGGACAATCCCTTGTAATAAGACGGTCCCTGTAATTCGGGCAGTCTCGTTATGGGACGGTAAATGGAAGATAACAGAACCACTGCTGTCTATTGTGTTCTAGGAGGGACAAGGGTTCCAGGGTGATGCGCTAGCCTTTATGATACGTCCCTCTCATGAGTGGCGGAGTCCAGTGTCCTCCGCTTTCCTATCTCCAATCCTACCCACACTTCTATCCTCGACCTGCCATAACCTAATACTCCACACTCTCCCTTCGTCTTACCCACTTCCTCCGCAATTTCCTATCCCTATTCCTCGCTTACCAACCTCTCTCCAATTTTTCGCATCCCCGGCCCGTCCACTCCTCTATCCTCCACTCTTCTGTTCATTATTCAAACTACTATCCCAGATTCCCACCTAATCCTCTACATCCGCTTCCCACCATTGTCCCCTGTCCCCGCCTCCCACCAACTCTTCTATCCTCTATCCCCGCCGCCTCTTAACTAGTCACCTCCAAGCCATTATTCTCCCTCCCTCCTCCCAGAAGGCCGCCCCGGTAACCCGATACCCTGTTCCCTCGGCTCCCGCGCCCGCCTCCCACTTCCTGTGCCCACGACCATAAACCTCATGAAATATGGCTCCCACTCCAGCCTTCCCGGCCCCCCCCCGCCCCCCCCCCCAC
>JAYMFT010391425.1:0-19661 GCA_038088735.1 Panulirus argus
TCTGTGGGGCCTGGATGTGGATAGGGAGCTGTGGTTTCGGTGCATTACACATGACAGCTAGAGAGTGAGTGTGAGCAAATGTGGCCATTTCATCTGTTTCCTGGCACTACCTTGCTGACGCAGGGGGTGGCAATGCTGTTTCCTTTGGGATGGTGTGGCATCAGGAATGAATGTAAGCAAGCAAGTATGAATATGATACATGTGTATATGTGTACATGCATGTGTATGTATATGTATGTTTATATGTATATGTTGGTATGTATATGTATGTACTGTGCATGTATGTATATATGTGTGTATGTGATTGAATGGATCTTTCTTCGTCTGTTTCCAGGGGCTACCTTGCTAATGCAGGAAACAGCGATTAAGTATGAATAAATAGAATTCATATATATTATTATTATTATAATTATTATTTTTATTATTATTATTATTATTTTTTTTTTTTTATTTTTCATTTATATATTTATTTATTTATTTATTTATTTTTTTTTTTTTAATCGTGGACAAAGGTCCACATCAGGCCCAGGCCTTAATTGAAATATAGAGAAAATAATGAGAGGGGGAAAGAAGAGACAAGGGGAAGTATTTACAAATTTTGGAGTGAATGAAAAACCTGTCTTTTATATTGTGCCAGGTCATAGTTATTGGGAAAGGCATTTGAAGGTAGAGAATTCCAAAGCTTCAGGGAGTAGGGAAAGAAACAGATATCAAAATGGACCATCCTTGAGTTAACAGTGGCCATACAGTAATCATGTGAAGCAGCAGCGTACTGAGTTGTATCTTAGTTTTTTGATGACACACATACTTTAGAATGTCACTAAAGATTTTGCACTTGTTGTATCTTGTCTTTTTGATGACACACATACTTTAGAACAAGAACAGAAATAAGAATGAAAATGAATGAGTCACCAGTGAGAGGGAGCACAGGATGCTCTATAGTGACCAAAGGTTATGCTGAATGAAGTAGGTTCAAAGCTGAAGTCTCAAACCAAGAAAATTTAGCTGGGTCCTTACGTTGGAGGTTTTATAAAAAGTATTAATAGCTATAAAATTATTTTGATCATATCATTTAATAGGAAATGTGAATAGTAGATAGAAAAATCAGGGAAATAACCCAAATTTGTTGCTGTACAAATTTAAGTTGTCATGCTATGCAAGGACAGTACCTTCCCTATCATATTATTTGGGCAATCAATGTGCTAGGGTTCTTTCCTGAATAAGAGTGTTAAGACAGAAATACATAATAGATAATTATGTTAACAGATGTGAAATTGCAGGATATCCTTTCATGTATTGTTACTTAGCAGTTTTTAAATCATGCTTATTTCAGTGAAATATTTCTGTTTCAGATGTGGCAGCTCCATCATCTGTAACAACCCCTACATCCTCTCTGTCAAATACTTCATCATGTACCTTGACATGCACATCATTGTCAGTTCAATCTCCCTCATCATCAACCATATGTACTTCTTCCCTAACCCTTACAGCATCTTCTACCACCCTTCCAACTCCTTCAACTTTTCATCCTCCTTCTTCTGCCCCTGGATCTTCTTCTTCCTCCTCAGTGACCAGTGAAAGAATGGACATGCTGCTTCAGTTGCCAGCAGTGAGGTTTCTGACAAGATCAGACTTCTTCAGTGTTCTTCATATGAATGATGTAAGAAAATTTTTGTATTTGTATTTGTTAGTCTTTTCTGACTATGGGTGTGAATTTTCTCGCAAAGTAGTGGCTATTATAGAATGTTGAAGTTTGAAATACCCATAGTTGTCATTGGCCAGCCTCCTCCTCCTCCTCCTCCTCCTCCAGTAAAGTACTACAGGTTGAGTATCCTTTATCCGAAATGCCTGGGACCAAAAATATTTCGGATTTTGTATTTTTTTGGATTTTGGAATATTTGCATGTACATAATAAGACAACAGGATGGTATGGAAACAAATGTGTTAGAGCTGAGACATTCCTCAACGTTTCGACCGTTCAACAGTCTTCCTCAGGAGATGCTGATTCCAGCATTCGGTGGAACTGTTTTCCCCAGCAAGTGATGGTCACCTGGTTGAATGCCTTGGCATTTCGCTCCCAGATTGGATTGCTTGTCATGCTGCCACCACCCTCCTTTCATTCACAGTGATCTCTGCTGCTTGATGTGACCAGCAGATGAACCCAGAGCATGTGTTAATGTTGTCTTTGTAATCCGCTGACATAACTACCAAAGAAAACATTAACACAAGGTCTAGGTTCATCTGCTGGTCACATCAGGCAGTGGAGATCGCTGTGAACGAGTGGAGGCAGCAGGACAAGTGATCCAATCAGAGAGCGACACACCAAGGTATCCACCTGGGTGACCATCACTTGCTGGGGAACACATTCCTGCTGAATGCTGGAATCAGTATCTCCTGAGGAAGACCGTTCGAAACGTTGAGGTATGTGTCAGTTTTAACCCGTTTGTATCCATACTTTCCTGTTTTCCACATTTGTCATGATGGATAAGAGATACATAAATGAGATTGCTTGGGGATGGGACCCAAGTCTAAACAAAGAATCCATTTATGTTTCATATAAACCGTATACACATAGCCTGAAGGTAATTTATGTAATGATTGTAATAATTTTGCACATGAAACAAAGTTTGTGTAACAGTGAACCATCAGAAAGTAAGGTTTCACAACCCCAGCTGCCCATGTTGACAGTCTGTGGTTGTTTGGCATGACCTTCATTCCCAACTCTGAATTTATGTGCTACTGATAAACAATCATATTCTTAGACTTATCCACATATAAGTACTAAACAGTAAAAGATATGAAATACCATTAATACAATGAAAAAATGATGTGTTTAGGTGTGGAATTTTCCACTTGTAACATCATGTCGCTGCTCAAAAAGTTTCGGATTTTGGAGCATTTCAGATTTTAGACTTTTGGATTTGGGAAGCTTTACCTGTAGTTTACTCTAAGATTATGGGATTAGTAAAGTCTGTATTGTTCCCATGCTGCAATTGTCACTTATGCTGTCAAACTAGAGCATGTTTTTATGGTAATGCTGTAACCAGAAGTTATAGTGGTATTAGTATCATATGAGTATTTATCAGGCCTTGTGTCTCAAATTGTGAATTATGGAGTGATTGAGTGGGTGAAACTTAATACTCTGAGGTGGTTTGGGCATGTAGAAAGAATGCGAGATGGGAAGTTCACGAGGAGAGTGTATGATAGTATGATTGATGGGGTTGGTGTGAAAGGAAGACCACTTGTGACTTGGGGAAATAGAATGGAAGAGTACTGGAAGGAGAGAATTAGGGGAAGAATGTATGGAATGATGAATGTAAGGGAAGCACATAAAGACAGGGATAATTGGAGACCCTTTTGCCATGGTCACCCCTTTGATTGGAGTTCCGAGAGGGAACAGGTCTTAGAAGTATACTTAGATAGTGTCTCATTTTTCAACTTTTAGAAATTGAAATGCACAAAAGGGAGGATTTCCAGCCCCTCCACTGCCATCTTTTTTGTCATCTTCGAGAATATGTAGGGAATATGAAAGTAGCATTCTATCTCCCATGTCCTTATTCCATGCTATGCCTCACTAACATGGGATATGTTAGGCAATTAACCAAATTAACCACTTATAGGGAGCTGAGAAATAGGTTTTAGGAAGTAACCTAATTTTGGGTCTTTATATGAGATATACTATTGTAAAGTTCCTTTGTGTTCTTTTTTCCATACTATGTTAATCATCCTAGTTAACTAGTGTATTGACACTGAATCATGATTAATTGACAATAGGACAGATTGGTTAATATGTTCCAGCTTGTAGAAAAGTATATTATCAGTGTTCTTTGAATTGATGTTTGTAGTGAAGCTACTGAGGTGTGTAACATGTCAGGTGCATCATAAAATGCATTTAAACATTATGGACAGAAAAAATTGCTCATTATACCCTTATGATAAAGCCAGTGTTGTGCAAAACTGTTGAGGAGAATTACTGTGTAGACTAATATTGTACTTATGTGCATTATGCTTAAGGTGGATAAGCTGGAAGTACTATTATTTGAAATGCAGTACTGTAGTAGATATCCTGAATATTTCTGTCTATATGCAATATATAGATACAGAAGAAATATTAGATATACATTCAGATGAAAAGCTTTGGTTTATTTCTCTCGAGAGTTGGTTTGTTCTGTAAGCCATGAGATAATCTCTGGGATTCCTGGAGGATAGAAACTTATGGATTCTCTGCTTTCTAATGAAGGAAGTGCCTCTCACCTCTCACTAACCACCTGCTTGGTGATGATGGCCTTTGGCTTGGCTGGAGTCAGCCCACTGCCAGTCAGTTACATACTTTTTTTGATGATATTGTCATCCTCTGCCCTCTGGTACAGATGTGTCTTAACATATCTCAGATCCACAGCCTAAGAAGGAGGTCTTTTCCAGCTTTTTGTTTATCCTGGCTTCTTCCAACCTAAAATGGTTAAGTATCCTTGACTAATCGAGGTAGGGTACGATGTTTTATGTATTTGAATCATTTATATGACTTTTATGTTTATTGATGTTACAGTAGTACATATATAGATTGTTGCCTTTTCTGTTTTGATGGTAAATTTCTCCCCCAATTCTTATTTTCTTCCCTGGTTCTGGGAGGCTCTTAGTGTCTGGGTCCTTTATAAGGTGAATCTACAGAGGTGGGGACTAGAACAGTGATTTCTGAGAGTGATGACACCATTCTGGGTCAGGATTTTTGCTGCCCAGGGTCAGATATCATTTAGTCAAACCTTCATTGTTTTTGAGTTTACATTGACCTTAACTGGCATTTCGATAGATAAGGGGTTCCCTTAGCTTCATCTTGGGAGTAAGGGAGTTTTTATTTTACAGACTGTATTTCTCAGGGAGTTTGAAAGCGTTAGGAGCAATTCTTGGATGAACATCACCCACCAAGTTATGATGGAAATATTGGAATCACATAGCCCAAGTAGTCTGGCAGTTCCATACTTTGACCATTGCTGTGCCATGAAGCGATGAGGGATCAGGGCTGCCCAAAGGGCTGGAATTCAGTTAACTCTTTGCAGGGCCAAAGTTTTGATATGAAGAAAGAATAGATATATGTAAATTTTTTCATACTTGTTTGCTATTTCTTGCAGTGGGTTACCTCAAGGCTTTCACCACTTTCTATCCTTTCACCAGACCGCTCACCAAGGCTCTGTCACTTCGCATTCCTCCCTAACCCAATCACCCACATCAGCCACCTTGCCATCAAGCACACTTAACACTCAAAGTACTCATTCCATGTCTTCATGTTACTATTTCCCCATTTGCACCCTACACCAGTGCTCCCATTTATTCTCTTCTTTTTCTTTTGATATTAACTTCCTTCCTAAAATGTTCTTATTCTCCATGAAGATTGCAGAGACTTGCTCCACCCTGCATCTTCCAATTGACTCCCTGCCACTTCCTTTTGTAGGAGCATTAGCTGGGAGCTTTAAGTAGAAGTAGTAGTGTTAATATTAGTTAGGAATATCAGGCAGACACATTAGGTAGCAGTAGTTTTTGGGAACATTGGGTAGGAACCTCTAAAACACTGCACTGGAGTTACCCTATGCCAGTGGCCTGTTAAGGTTGAAGCACTAAAGGCTAAGAAGTGGCACTGTAGTCCAACAGTTATGGAGACTATTTTGCCACGGTCATCCACTTGAGGGAGTTCTCAAAGGGAGTAGGCATCAGAGATATAGATTTCCCAATGACTCGCTCCTTCCTTGAAAGAAAAGCCCATACACCTCTTCATGTCCCTTTCACTGGCAGCTTAACTCTGTCATCCCACCACTCACTACCCTTTCTGACATACCCATCTCCCACCTTCTGCATACTACACAATTTCACACTTTTCACTATGCTTCCTAAATTACTTCCCATTCCTCACCCCCCTTCCCTAGCTTCATGAATGACACTTTTTGGCATTCTAGATTCATTCTCTCTTGGTATCACTTCAATAAAACCTCTTTTCCAAAGTCACTCACTTTCACAACCCTCTTCCCACCCATATTATATCCTCTTTTCTGAAAGTCTCTATGATCCTTCAACTTACTTTCACCAAGTAATGATCAGGCATTCTACCAAATGCCCCTTTCATCATTCACGTCCAAGAGTCTCTTTTGCACATCCATCAATTAGTACATAATCCAGTAATGTCTGCCTACCATCTAACCTACTCACTCCTATTTATTTATGTACACTTGCACAGAAAAGTATCGTTACTCAGGGTTCTGATAGATACGAAAACAAACACTACGATGGGTGCAGTTTTCAAGCCCCCTGCCTATATTTCAAACGCCATTATCGTTCTGTCATATTGTATTGCACAAAATCGTAATGGTACTTTTCTGTGCAAGTGTACATCCCTCATTTTAAATCTGGTATATTCTCAGTCCTCAATCCTTTTTCAGCACTTTGCAAGGTGTTCACCATTTCCATTCACATCACTGGGTCTCTTATGCTCTCCATTTATTCCCAAAACTGCCACATTACCCACTTGCATGTTCAAATTACCTAGTGCTAAAACGCAATTGTTGTTTCATAATTGCTGACATACTCACTCATTTTCTCTCAAATTACTCACCTCTCTTCCTCACCTCCTCTCGCTTCCAGGTGCTTAAGCGCTAATGATGACCACCCCTCTTAATCCACTTTCATTTTTACCCAGTCTGAGCTAACTTCCTTTGGCACTTTCACACATTCCAACAATTCCTCCAACTGAAGTGTTACCCTTTCCTTAGCTTTTGCCCTCACATCAACCCTTGATCTTACCCCTAAGACAAAGCCAGACCATTTTTCCCCTCATCCCCTTGAGCTGTGTTTCACTCAGAGCCAGAACATCCAAATTCATCTCCTCACACATTTTACTCATCTCTCTTTTTTTCTCATCTACGTTACATCCACACACATTCAGACACTCTTTCCTGAGCCTTTGTAGAGGATCAGCACTGCTTGCTTGGCTCCTCCTGTTTCACCTTTCAGATATTGATACACAAGGCAATGCTCCCATCCCTTTTAGTTGCCCTGTACGATACACAGGGAGTGCATGGGAGGCATTCTTCTCCCCTTCTCCGTTTTGGGGTCTGAACATGCAGGAGGGTGAAGGGCTTGCATAGGATACAGTGAATTGGAACGTTGTGGTATGCAGGGGTCAACGTCCTGTCAGTCGACTGAACCAGGGCATATGAAGTGACTAGGGGAAACCATGGAGAGGTCTGTGGGGCCTGGTTGTGGATAGGGGGCTATGGTTTCAGTGCATTGCACGTGACGGTTGGAGAATGGCAATGGGCAAACTCGGCTTTTTCTTCAGCTTTTCCTGGTACTACCTTACTAACATGGAAAATGGCAAACAAGTATGAAAGAAAGAAAAAAGAGATGGGAATGAAACATCATAGATATTGGTAGGCAAATAGTTGTTTTCTTTCCATGAATTAAAGATAGTTTTTCAACTAGAGTGAACAGTGCTCATTCACAGCTGTGAAGGTATAGACCTTGAAATTTACATGAAACACCATTCTGAAAGTTATTGAAATGATATGCATATGTTATGCTTTAAGCGTGGCACTAATTGAGTAGTGATTTTACTTTGAGATCCTTATGATGCATTATGTTTACAGCTCCTTCAACAAAAGTATTCTGATATGATAATTAAGTGATGGGCCCTCAGTTTGTCTAAGTTTATATGTCAGCTACCATATGTTGTCTCAACTTAAACATGGAGATACTTTATTTTCATTTTGTATGTATATATTTTTTGTCATATACGCTAAATAGAAGCATTAAGTGAATGCAGTTGAAAGAATCTCTTCCAGCAATCAGTCAGTAATCCAGTTACAACACTTCATTTAGTTCGAAGATTATAACTATTGCT
This sequence comes from Panulirus argus, assembly GCA_038088735.1. NCBI lineage: Eukaryota > Metazoa > Arthropoda > Malacostraca > Decapoda > Palinuridae > Panulirus > Panulirus argus. Next base: position 7,886 of record JAYMFT010391425.1, read on the forward strand.
CCTTTCTTTGGTAAACAATATGAGAGGGCTGCTAGATGGTTCATTGAGTATTCAGAGGCTATTGAGAGACAGCAGTGTTAGTAGACTTCATCTACAAGTGAGAAACCACCTTTAGTGAAACTGTCAGGGAAAGGAAATGAATATAGTCTCATTGAGGATCTTCTTGCACTACTGGAGTCCATTATTTCTTTGCATTTTGTGTGGAGCACAGTCTGAAAGCTGCAGGAGCCCTATAAAAGGGTTCTTGGTGTTTTGTAATGATTATTGAGAGGAACTGCATCTCAGATGACGATAGCATATGCTTGTAATAGTGTCAGTTGTAACATTTAGTATTGATAACTGGTCCCTATTGTGATGATGGTCTGAGCATATAAGACACATCAGTGCTATGTATGTTGGTTGTGATAGGTAGTTTTGGTATTGATTTTATATGTGGCAATGGTAACAGGTTATCTTAGAATTGTCCATATTGCATCCCTTTGAATGTACTCCTCTAGTTTAATATTTTGTATCCTACAGGAGGCCTGCGCAGTGTATGAAAGGAGTACATCATTACGTCATATGATTTCCAGAGTGCGACGTGATCCAGCAGCCTTTGTGCGTTATCAGCACAACCGTGATCTTGTCAATCTTGTCAATCTATTTTCTGACAAAGAACGTGATTTGCCTCCAGGTTGGGAAGCAAAATATGATCGTTCAGGGAAGGTAGAGTTAAAAGATTGTTTGGGTTCCTTTCCTACTTTCTAAGGATTGAATTGATATTACTGTACTAAATGCTTTATGTGATATGATTTTTCTCTGCAAAATGATTTGTTCATTTTTTGAATGTGTAATGATATGAGATAGCTATGACAGAGGAATTTTTTTACCACTATCTTGTCTAAAGTGCTTTATATTCATGGATGCATGTACAGTATAACTCCAGTTTGGTCTGATTGGTGAAAGTTATGAGGTAGTAGTGGAATTCTGAGTCACTGAAATGATCCCTCTCCTGAGAATTAGATATTCTTACAATAGATAGTATATTATATGTAATTTCTAAGAAATTTTATGGATAGATAAGGTATCTACTTTTGAGTGAATCACTAATCATAGTAAGATATCCATTGATAATGAAAAAATCCCACGGAACATAAAAGATCAACAGTGGTCACAGAGATGGAAGCAAAGAGGATGTAAAATGAATGAAAATAGAATATGGAGAATAGAGCAAATGAGAGTAGTCAGAAATGAAATCAAAGGAAATATAGCAAAAGTAGAAACAGAATGTTGAGAAATACAGAAAGTGAACAAGCTGAAATATTAAATCAAGATCCTCATGGTACCAGTGGTGGACCCTTGAATTGAGACCATTTTTAAGCAGAACTGATGACAGAATTGTCAAAGAACCAAACAAAACAAAACATTTGAGACTTTATAAACAAAAATAGAATGAACAAAAAACAAACAGTCATAAACCTCTCTCACCACCCTACCCATAAATAAATTTAACAACTATGGTGACATCACACACTGTTGCTTTAAAAGATACTCCGCATAAATAGAAAATTATCAAATTGATTGTAATGTTTTTGTTAACTTATGCAGTACTACAATGAAACTGTAAAGCATACCATACCTCGCTAACTCGGGCAACGGTGATCATGTATGAAAATAATACACATCAAATGTGTAGTTAGAATGAAAGCTATTTCAGGTAACAGTATAGTGATAACTACTCTGATTGAGATGTAAACAGTCACTGTATTAGCAGTATGCAGCCTGTTATCTGCAGAATGTTAGGTTTACCTCTGTTTTGATAATGTTCCGGAACCGTAGAACAACATCCAAATTAGATGAATGACTTGAAACCTGTGGCCTTTACTTTTCTTATCATGAAATTTTTGAAAAAATGTCAGTGTCCAATGGTTAAAGATTTGAGATATGTATTTGTTGTCAGATGTGGCAAAGTCCTACACTATTTCAGCATAAAAAAAGAATGTATGAGACTAAGATTTTGCAAGAGTATTTTTTATTAATTTTTAAAAATTTCATTGGTGCTTCTGATATAATATATTCACACTTAATCATTACAGATGTCACAAGAAACCTGTTTTTTTTTTTTTTTCTTTTTTTCTTCTTGAACTACGTGCTCTGAAATACTGCTTTCTGTGAAGTTGTTTAATAGAAATTGATTGGAAACCACTATGCTTTGTAAATCTGTCAGTTTCCAGTTTCCCTGGTTGGCACAAATTGTCTTAAGAGAGTGCCACAGAACCTTTTACCCTGTCATTAGCTTGCATTTGGCAAAGAAGGGGTTTTGGTCCTCCTCCTCTTGTTTGTTAGGTCCTTCCCATTGTCCTGCAGTTTCCCCACAGATGTTGCTTGAGGAGAAATTTAAAACTCCCACTTATGTCTAGATTTAATGACTCCTTGAGGGATGTGAAGTAGGGAGATTGGAAAACTCATGTAATCTTCCCATCATATAGGTGGATGGAAGTAGTGAAAGGGTTTAGTCTTTGGCCAATACCTACCATGTTGACATGTCATGAGGGAGTTAAAGTTCCTATTGTCACAGATTTATGTTGTGACATTCAAAACATACAGTGCCAGTAAGATGGATGTGTTTTGGTAAGGCTAACATGACAAAACACAAACCAGGAATACTACAGCCCCCTTTTATAGCCAGGACTGTGTCTGGGGGGTTTAGATTAGTTGCCCCCACCCTACTCTATACCCTAGATCTATCTATCTATCTATCAATCAATGTCTATCTGTATCCCTGATGCCCATTCCCTTTGGGAACTCCCCCAAAAGGGTGGCCGTATAAAATATACATACTTAATAATATTGATGATTTATAAGTTTGTAGATTACTCTAACCCCTCTAAGTTGCTCAAAAGGAAATTTATTGGTGACTATGAAACAACCATATCCATTTCGCCACCTTTCAAATATACTGACATAGTTTATACTAATAAAAGTATTCTTTCTTTGCAAAAGCACTTTTTTATTTTTCATCAAACAAAACTGCTATTATTGATATCAGCTGCTTTACATAATCAAATATTATAACTTGATTTTTATTAAAAAATGGTAGCTGGTTTTATAATGAACTTCCAAAGAACTGCTGTATTCAATTCTAGAGAATCTGACTAATTTTAGAGCTTTAAATTGATATTTAAATAACACAAAAAGCACTACGCTCTTAAAGATATGGTGTTTTCTTACATGCCACTCTTGTTTTGAGCTTTCCCCATTACCTTGGTGGGTTCATGATTCGCCCGTTCCTTGACCAAATCCTGGATACACACCTCTTCTTAAAAGGAAGAGGAACAGAGAGATGGTCATAACCTTTCTTCAGTACTTACTGTAATTTAAAACATCTTAGACTTGTATATGGAAGTTCAACGTTATTCTCTAGAATATGAACTTGAACAATAGAACCTGGAATTCATGAGAGTGCCATGTGATGATATCAGAAAGATCTTTTCATGAAATATTGAGTTAAGTTAGAAGACTCTTGATTATTTATTGAAATAAAAAAGACTGTTGAGTAACAGCATACTTTTGATTTCATCTCTAAAGATATATGTTGTTTTAGCTTTTCATAGTCAATCAATAGTCAATCAGAATTTTGGTCATAAGATCCCTTGATCTAATGAAATTGAAAGCAATCATATTCCCTGCCATTACTGTTCAATTTCTTAAATTCTGATATATTTTGGATAGAGTGAACAAGGCTTTTGGGTTATTGGGGCCTCTGGGCTGAACATTCAGGAGGGTGAAAGGCATATATGGGCTAATATGAATCGAATGTGTGGTACATAGGGGGACAATATGCTGTCAGTTGTCTGAATGAAGGCATATGAAGAAGTTAGAGGGAATCAGGAAGCAGTCTGTAGGGCTTAACTGTGGATTGTAGATGCAGTTTTCATTACATGAAAGTTAGAGAATGGATGTTTACAAATTAGACCATTGTTCATTTGATCCTGATTCTACTTCGCAAGTACTGGAGAAGCAATTAGATATAAAAAGAATATTTTAGATAGATATGCTTATGTTTTTGAAATCTTGGTGAGATTTTTCATTATTCTTTGAGATTTTTTTTAAAATGCAGAAAATGTCTGACAGTTGGTTACATGTCTTTAGATTATTACCTGAATTATAGGATTTTAGTATTTGATATAGAGCCTAGGATAGTGACTGAATCTAGTACATAAAGATGCTTAACTTACTGTAAATGAATGTTTCTTCACAGTTATTCTTCATTGATCACTCCAGTAAGACTACATCATTCATGGATCCAAGACTTCCTATTGATGCTCCTTTTGTAAATGCCAGCAAGTTAGCATTGCCAAATGCCCATCATCGCAGGTCACGTTCTCCAGGAGAGGAAGATGCATCTCGGGTCAGTTTTTTTTTTTTTTTTTTTTTTTTTTTTTTTTTTTTTTTGGGGGGGGGGTGATTAATGTTGTATCTGTATTGGATGCATAGGATTTAAATGGTTCACTTCTATAGAGTTCAAGTCAATGAATAAATCCATGAAATATCATTGCTTTCTGTTTTAACTCAAATTGTTTGTATATATATATATTGCATTTGATATGTAGTGTGGAAATCAGTTCAAGCCTTAAAGTGAAAGTAAGATCTGAATATGCTTTAATTGTAATGAGTTTCTAATAATGTAGTATTAGTTCATCACTGACGTTGCTTTAATTTTCATTAGATGGCACTAAGATGCTTCAGAAAATTATTTTATCTCATTTGCTCGGTTGACGAAGGTTAAGCACCTTTATTGGATCATTTAGTTTTTGCTAATGTTGACAGAGGTTTTTCTTCAAGTATGTGATTTAATTGTTCTGAAATTTTTGCACCAAAAAACCAAGATGGATATTAAGAGTGTTGGATGGTGGTGTTAGACAGTCCTGCATTTGGTACTAATGTTTTGTCAATTTAAAGTGTATGAAGAAAGGAAGGCTATGCATTACTCTAATGATACCTTCTTACAAGCACCATACACCTAATCATACCTTGCTTATTATTATTACTTTTTTAACATAAGTACTCTTGCCAATTCCTATCCGCTCTAACATTTATGAGCTCATGATGACGGTGTCCGTCCAATCTGTGGCCCCTAGTCCCCGGCATCATAGGGTGCTAAGAATCTGGGTTTCAGCCTGACTCTACTGCCAATGAGACAGAGGGCTCTAGCAGTAGTAGTACCGGCCCCTCCCATGACTTTCCCTTCTCTTTGAGACCTTCCTCTTTTTCTGTTCACTATACCAACATTCGTGGTCTCTCTAGTAACCTCTCCTCAATTGAACACCATCTGTCTGGTACCTCTCCTAATATATTACTTCTGTCTGAGACACAGTTGTCTAGTGACGTTCTCACTAGTCCCTTTTTCATATCTAACTGTAATTTCCAATCACGTTTCCGATTCAAAGGTGGTGTTTGTGCTTTTTCCAACATAAACACACCTGTTGCACTCCTCAAGGACCTTGAATCCCCAAACTTTGATATTATATGGCTCAAAATATGTCTCCCTACTACCACACTTGTCCTCTGTTTCGCCGTCTGCTCCCCTAATTCTGCAAATTTTGTATCCTTCATCGACTATCTAAACTCCTGCCATGAGACCGTGCCATCATCTCACCCTCAAGCCTAGATCCTCTACCTCAGGGATTTCTACGTTCACCATAGAGGACGGTTGAATTCCTCCCATACGGACGGTGGAGGGATCAAAGCCCTCACGTTCTCCATTCTCACTGATTTAGAACAAATTATCTCCCACCTTACCCATATACCTGGCCGCTATGACCACTTCCTAATATTCTGGTTTTGTTTTTCACCTCTAGTCCATCTCGCTGTAAATGCACAATCTCGCCCCCATTTGGTTCATCTGATCATACTCTCATAAATGTACCTATTCTAACGGCACCTCCCCTACCGGCAGCCCTTTCTAAACGTAAATACTAGCAACTGAAAAAAGCAGACTGGAATAACTTACGTAACTTTTTTGTGACTTTCCCTGGGTAAATTACTGTCTCTTATGTAGTGATGCTTCTGTCTCTGTCTAAAGCATAACAAAGGTTATTCTTGCGGGAATGGAAGCATTTAACCCCTCATCCTCCCAGACCGCTTCTTCATCCAATCCATGATATATATATAAAATGAGCATAGTGGAGATGATGGCCCAGGGACAGAGCATAAATGGTTGACAGGAGGGTTTAATCCTCAGACAGGATAACGTTATAGACAGATGTCTACACTTGAGTGATGGTGCCGTACAAGTGCATAAACCACTCCAAGTTGACGTAGAGTTTCTATCCTTTCTTCTTCTCTGTTCAGTTAGGGAACTGAACATTTAACTCTTAAATCACCATTTAAATTACCCAGATTTTCATTGTGGTTGCTGATTTGGATTATCGTTTTAGGCGGTTGCGGTGCCACGTTCTGTGCGGTGGATGATGCAATGTGGCACACCAACATTAACTTTAAGGCTGACGCTGGAGTATAAACTTGCGGACCGACGGACCAATGTTGTTAAAATGTTACAGTGCGCTGAACTCTCGATGGCGTATGGCCTTGTGGCCCGGCCGGCCCGGGCTTGTTGGACCTTTGTGGGAGGGCTGCCCCACCCAGGTCAGCGCTGCTACCACCACGATCACAAACGTTGCCACCGCTACCACCAACGCTGCTGCCACTATCATCGAAACTTCCACCACTACCACCATCACCAACCCTTCCACCACCACTACAACCACCATACTACCACCACTACCGCCATATCTGAGATTCTAAAAGTTCTTGCTTATAGATTATTTGTCTCATTAATACATCAGGGTTTACGTACTGGGACCTGACCCGTTGCAGAGACCTGACCTGATCTGACACTGTATTAGCTCCTGACCCAAATAGAGGAACCTGATGCACATGATGTTAGGATGATATTATTTCAGCGAGTGGAGAAGGTTGTGTTTAAGGAACACAGGCGGGTGTGTTTGTAAACATTACCTCTTTGTACTGAGGGGGAAGGGGGTTACTTTACACTAGTGGGGCCCCATCCCTTGAATATTCATTGCGATCATACAACTTCTCAAATCTCTGAATGCTGCTTGCAGTACCCATGTCCTCAGCCATTCATCACTCTTATACCACAAGGGAACTTTTTCACATCTTTCTTAAAGTGCTTCTTGCTTAATTTCATGTTAATATCTCTAGTTGTGCCAATCCTACATCACATGAAGGACTTTCATCATCGGTACTGTGTCTGACACACGACAGAAGTACAGCCAAATTACTCATACTGGGCTTCGATTCCACTTTCTCTGGTTTCCATCCCACCTTGGGCTCAGAATGCAAGATGAAGCTGATTAAGCAGCTAACACGTCTGCCTTGGAAGGTGAAGATGACTACCCCTTGGGTCTCCTCGCGAGTAGCCTTAAAACCATCATTTACAAAGAACATAAACAAAATCTTTTAGACACGAGGCGAAGTGAATTTAACACAAGCAGGTCCTTCTTCCACCACACCATCAAGCAAAGAGATCCGTGCACATATACAGTTCCGCCAACGGGATCTGTAGACACCTCGATGATGTCGCCGGACTTACGCTGGGCTGAAGGTGCTCGTGCCAGTTTCCCTTTCTGTTGACAGCGAGCAGACCCAAAGTAAACTTTGCCAACAGCGTCAGTCTCAGTACTTTATTCCCTCATCGAGGACTCGGGATCCTGGGAAATGCTCACACGTTGGAGCATCACATCTTTGACTGGTGTAAAATCAGTGAGTTCATAGATGACGCTTGCCAAACCTTACAAGATATTTTCAAGCATTTCATCCATGAATGTTCGACCTCGGATGCCTGAGAAGTATCTTAGATTTGCTTATTGTAGATAGCTCCTATCTTATCTATCAAGATATATAATCCGATCACTGTTCTTGAACCTGCTGTAGTCTTTACTCACATTGTAATCTGCCAAATCCTTCACTGTGTAACCCAAACGACGTTAACACTCCTCACTATGGTCACTGAAGACCCACACTCCACGCTCACTGCTCCTGTCGCGCGCTCTCTGCATCCTGCTTTGCGCCACGGCCCGCAGGATGGGCAGATGAGCACCGTGGAGTAGCCGCAATGGCGGCAAAAAATCAAAATCAAGTCACCACAAACCACCACCACCACCACCACAGACCATCACCACTGAACCACCTCACTGTCCATCGTTTCACCACACAGTCACCATCCACGCCATCACTATCACTACCACCCGTGTCACACATCATCTCACTATACTTTCCATACAAACTGGACTGGCTGGAACCATGAGCGTGCTTCCAGTTTCCAGGATCTCGAGCTAAGCTCTGGAACTCACACACACACACACACACACACACACTACTTCAGGTTCTGACCAAATTTTTCAGTTAATCTTTACCAGAAGTTAAGTAAGACTTGGGTAATTAGTCGGCAATTGGATTGTAGCGGTTCGCTTGAGCAGCATTGCTGAGGTAAAATGCCAGTTAATTTGATTCCAGTGTTTGGGTAAGACTGCATAATTGGTCACTGATTAACACTAACGTTTAAAGCAATTTGGACTCGGGCCCGGGTGGGCGCTGGGGAACTCCGGGTAATTTATGCACTACCAATACTGAGTGTCTGATGTGTGACTCGTTCACGACGGATACTGACCCACTGCTGCTTTTGGTGGTGGTGGTGGTGGTGGTCGGTGGTGGCAGTGGTGTTGGTGGTGGTGGTGGTAGTAGTTAGCTATGGTGGTAGCGGTAGTGGGTAAAGGCAGCAATGGTGGTGGATGGTGGAAAAGTCCACACACAGTGTACTGGTCCAGTTTACACTATGAACTGGACCAGTTTATACCGTTTAATGGACCAGTTGAGAGCATGTGCTGGACCACATCGTACCGTGTTCCGTACCAGTTCGTGTCAATATTGGACCAGTTCACACCATGTGCTGGACGAGTTCATATCGTGTACTGGACCATTTCATACCTTCAGCTGGACCACATCAGACCGGATACTGGACCGCCTCTGACCGTGCATTGGGCCAGTTCACACCCAGTATTGTCTGGGTTCCCTGTTACTTTCCGTGTGAGCAAAACCTGTTTCAAGTTAAACTTCAGCTTGTCAAGTTAGATTTACCTCCACTGTGAAGACCCGTCGTGTGTCTCCCTTCTAGTGTCTCTGTCTCTCTCGGTGCTGGCCAGCGGCCCTGGAGACAGTCGTGGTGCTGGCCAGCAGCCCTAGAGACAATCCTGGTGTTGGCCAGCTTCCCTGGACACAGTCCTGGTGCTGGCCAGCTTCCCTGGAGACAGTCCTGGTACCGGCTAGCTGCCCTGGAGACATTCCTGGTACCGGCTAGCTGCCCTGGAGACAGTCCTGGTGCTGGCCAGAAGTCCTGGAGACAGTCTCAGGGCTGGCTGGCCAGCTGCCCTGGAGAGAGTTCCGGTGCTGGCCAGTCGCCCAAGAGACAGTCCTGATTCTGGCCAGCTGCCCGGGAGACTGTCCTGGTGCTGGTCAAGACCGTCCGTAAAATTTTGGTTTCCCAAATTTTCTCACAGAAGTTCTGTTTACTCGGGTGGGCGGTAGGACTGCAGTGAGGCGAGGGGGCATGTGTGAGGTAGGGACATTGTGTGGGGCTCTCAGGTGCATGCCTTAGGGCAGGGCAGGGCGGGTTGTGGAAGTACTGCTTCCTGTTGTCTGTAGCAGTGGATCGACACGCGCCCGTAACACAGTTCCTGGTCCGTCGCTGACTCTATGTTCTGCAGTTCATGTGGCCCCTAGAGCCAATGTATTCAGGATGATGGTTGGAGGTGGGTCCTAGCGTGGGTGGAGGGTGGAGGAGGACCCCATATTGGGTGGAGGGTGAAGGGGGGCTCCAACATGCGTGGAGGGTGGAGGGAACCCCAACGTGGGTGGAAGTAAAGTGGTGTCTGTTGACACGAGTCTTGCAAACTTGATTCTTAACCACATCAACACTCGTAAGGAACTTGGGGTCCTCACGACCTGGGGACCTCACGACCTGGGAACCTCACGACCTGGGAACCTCACGACCTGGGAACCTCACGACCTGGGGACCTCACGACCTGGGAACCTTAAGGTAGAAACGTCTGTCTGTCTGTCTGCTTCTCTCTCTCTCTCTCTCTCTCTCTCTCTCTCTCTCTCTCTCTCTCTCTATGCAGTGAAGAGCTACGCGCTAGATCAACAAAAGGGAAAGATCTCCTTACCTCTCCTTAATCTTTCAGTAGGTTGGATAAAGGAAAGGAAAGACGAGGTGGGACAGGGGAAGGGATAGTTTGGAATGGAACTGGCCACTGAGGTGTGCACAGGCGTGTGGTGCAGATCTCTTGATGCGTGTGGCTGGTGTTCGGAAAGCGCTTTTCCGGTGCCTAATCTATACAACCTCGGCAGCTTTGGTGTGTGTGTAGTTAGTGTTGTACCTTTGATTACGAGAAGGAGATTCACTGAGCTAAACTAAACATTGTTCACTGTGCACATCATTGGGTGACAGGAGCCGGCCTGGCTGCTTTGGGGTCCCCGGGAACCCAGAGTGTTCCATATTGGCCCAATCTGGGATTTGTCTGTAGTTTGTATCGTCGACGTCGTCCAGTCTCTGCCATACTTTTTGGGTTGCTTCTCACTGTCACGAACGACTGGTTTAATGTTTGATACCTTGTGCTGTTCTACGGTGTTTTCACCGAAAGGGTATTTTTCATTTGTTACGAACTTTGAGCCATGTTTTGCAACGTCTGTAACTTCAGTGTGCGTGAGTCGGAGGCTAGGAATGTTGGTACAGGTGAGTAGGTCTGGATAGGTATCATCATCACTGCTTTGACTAGATGTAATCTGTGGTTCTGTGGAAGGCGTCAGAATCTGTGAGGTTGATCAGAACCGCTTTTTGATACGACTGATCGATCCCCTCGATGTTAGTGTACGACCCAGGAATCCGCAGCTCTCATCTGCACCTTCATGACACTTCTTGCGAATATATCGTTGGGTTTTGTTCGTCCTTGAGCCACTGTAGTAAATTTGTTCTTTGTTTATATCTATCCCCCAAGTCCCTTTCCGCATTTGTATATTCTGTTTGACTCCGACTGTACTGAACAAGTGAGGTCTGGGAGTCGTTTGCTGGCGAGTACGTGGCGTCGTCGGCATAAATGTTCAAGCTAATGGCACAGTCTGCTGGGGAAATGTGAGCTGTGTAAGTTATGAACAGTCTTGGTGATAGGGCGCTGCCCTGTGGGTCCCCCGCTTAATAGAGGAAAATTGGATTACGTCTCAGAGTTGATGATTATTTCTGCCGTGCCCGTTGGTTTCACGTGCTATACGGTAGTCCTGTGATATCAGGTACAACTAGTTGTAGAAATTTATATTGTGGCCGCCTGTTCACACCTTATGTCACTTTTCATGTCTATACGAAACATTCCTCGTCGTCTGGAAACAGCTTTTTCTTTCTGCCGAAATCGTGGGTGCTGAGGTGGTGCTTGTGCCGCTCCGGAAGCAGTACTGATTTGGGTTGTACAAGTTGTTGTGTTCAAGGTGTCCTCATAACCATAGGTTATAATTCTCTCAAAACGTTTCCCTGGGACGTCTAGGAGGAATATGGGGAGGTAGTTCTTTGGGTCTGTTTCTGGCATTCCAATTATTGTTATCATTGTTACTTTGGCCTCCTGAACCTTTGGTGAAAGTGTTATGTACGCATTCTCTCTCTCTCTCTCTGTATATATATATATATATATATATATATATATATATATATATATATATATATATATAT
>JAYMFT010391436.1:0-16443 GCA_038088735.1 Panulirus argus
TATATATATATATATCCTTCTCGAACACGGGTGTGAAGCCAGGCAATGCGACTAACAGTCTATCAAAACCCCTTTGAGCGCGATCGTTCGACTCACAGTGCACGTCATGACCCATCGTGCACCACAGTCGTACCGTCGTGCACGCTGGACCCCGCATCCAGGTCATGAGATCGATGCACACGCTGTTGTCTTCTCAAGTCCTCGCGGTAAACACCCACCCATCCACACACACACACACACACACACACACACAGACGTCCGTATACGGCTCAACAAGACGCGTACGTCTTCATGGACGTGTTCGTGACGAACCTTAAACCTCACATTTTCACCATCGATCACCGTCGGAGCAACGATCGGGTGGACTAACTAGAAGCATTTAGCGTCGGATCGATACGGGAGGAGGAAGACTTCTCCGTGGCCAACGAGTGGTGGTCGGACCGGACGGGGATCTTAACGGTGCTGCGTCGCGCTGACGAACCTTAGTTCGAGTTGTGGCGGGAAAAGAAGAAGAAGAAGAAGAAAAAAAAATAACTGCCGGTTGAAAACAAAAACGATGTTAATGTTGGACAAGCGCTGCTCATGACTTGTTGGAAGAGGCGTGAAAAATGGACGGAAACTACGGACAAGTTAAAGGAAAAGATAAGCAGACCGTCACGAACGAACACGCAAATACTCTCTCGTGTTTTTCACCACCTTTAATTGTTTGACGATATAGCAACACAGCCTAATCCCCACACGTTTGCTATCGCATCCTCGTTAACTTCACCCTCCTCACCCAGGTGCGCTCTCCGAACTCCCGTCTCTCTTCTTCGTTGGCTTTTTCCATCCGTGTGTCACTTCCTTGGGATGCTCACGCCACTGTATTCTCTGATCTGCTCTTTTGTATGGTTATGAGGTCGTCTCTTCGTGTCCGGTACAAGGAAGACCTGAGACTTTACCTGGGGACCGGTGATCTCTCCTACGGCCTCACATAAGCGATAGCATTCTTTGGGCCTTTCCTGGAGTTCGGGGTCTTCACCAGAAGTTACAAAATCCTCTGCGTCTCGATACTGACTTCAATACCTGGGGCGTTGTAAACGGTCTTCGAAATAAATGGGTAACAGTAAAATGAAAATCACCTCCCCTGTGGTGTCTGCCATACACACACACACACACACACGCACATATACGGACAGGTATAGCAATGCAACATGTCCATAGGCCTTTGACAACTGTCATTCCGTCCAGTAAAACGGTCCATCATTTTCGGCCCCCCCCCCAAAAAAAAAGGGTAAAAGAAAAAAAAAAAATGCCCAAAGATAACGATAATACCAACAATAAACGCTTCATAATTCCACTGACATCCATGTATTTTTGTGTGCATTGATGGCTTTGTGTGCGCGTTTTTTCCCCCCAACAACAAAAATTCCGTAGGGCGAAAACGTTCAGAAAGGACATGAAAGTTGCGGCTCACAATGGCCACAGACAGCAAATTGTCAGCAACTGGCCCCAATTACTTATACCCAGTGGTCAGCCACAGTGGCGTTGGCCGGCGTCCTTCTGCCCACCACACAAACACTCGCTAATTGACACTCTCTCCCGTGTTGGCAGCCGCACATACACACACACCCCACACTCTCTCTACCACACTCCCTCTGCCCCGTTCTCCCTCTCTCTCTCCCACTCATTCACTCTGATAACGTCTGTTCTTTCGAACTTATTCCGCCTCGATCACTCGCTTTCACACACTCACACACACACATACACACACACTCTCTGTCGTCTTTGAATCACACGCACTTGCTTAATCACACGCTACATCACTCTCACATTCTCACACTCTCTCCCATACGAACTCTACTCTCCTCTCACTCTTGTACAGATTCACTCTACCACGCTTCTAGTCAGTCAGAGGTCCTTCTTCACACACACACACGCACTCATACTACCACCCAATCACAGGTCAGCTGCACCTTTCGACACCCCTCGTTACATCTCGTCGTGCAATTTGGTAAACGTCATATTCTCCACCCCCTATCTATCACACGTGTCTACCACGTCCTTCTATACCACTCAGGGATACACACAGACACACACACAGACACAGACACATAAACAAATCGACTCCGGCGATCTCTCTCAGCACAGGGGTTGGGATGGGGATGGTTCCACTCGTTGAGGTTGGCAAAATGTATTTCTTTCTTCCTTTGGGTTAGGGGGGGGGGCGAGGCAGGCTTTCCCCATCTACCTACCTGCAAGTACCTACGACGAGATTTAGCGAGTATGGCAAAAGCTTGGGCGATGCGTGCGCGTGCGCGCCCTCACCGCGAGAGAGAGAGAGAGAGAGAGAGAGAGAGAGAGAGAGAGAGAGAGAGGGAAAGGGAGAGAGAGAGGGGAGAGAGAGAGAGGATGGGTAATGACAATATTACTTATCTAACATTCCGGCCCCGGTATCGGCGGCAATCGTCTATAGGAGCCAGACACGGTGCCCGGGTATTGAGACGTGTTCGGTGTATCTGGCGCTGAATGCGGCTTTTAATTAATGTTTCTATCTATACCGCATTGCGTATTGAGTCTCAGGAGTGATTGATTAAAACGCCATCGATGATGCCATAAATTAATGTGCGCCACAGTCGCCATCACAATATCTGCCACCAAGAACAAATATAGACAGTTGGATATTCAGGCGCTGACGACTGACCAATTATCTGACGCATCAAATGAATGAAAGGTCGATTGACTGCATAATTGAATTGCTGATTGCGTTGGTAACTCCTTCACTGTCTCGATAACTAAGCGGACTCCCACACCATTCACCGTAGCGGTTGGTCCCGGTGTCTTTGTCCGTACACAGAGGCGCGTGACTGGATGCATCCTCGTCGGGGATCCTTCGGCAGCGCGGCAACAGCCTATCGCGGGGTTGTCGCCTGCTGCGTGTACCGTACGCGAGAGGAGAAATGCCTGGAAACCCCCCCCCAGCCTCTTTGTGGAGCTAATGGAGGACCCGACCAGAGTCCTGGGGTACACCTGTGTGTCTCCCCGCGAAGTCTGCTTCGTGACTCCCACCTTCCAGATGAAGACTCTGGAGATGTTTCGGAGTTCTCTGCCATTTCACGCTATTCTTTCTGAGCTTTCATACGGCCATCGCCTCGTTAGTCCGTAGGTTCATTCTACATTGAAAGCATCTATTCTGTCTCATATATCTTTATGCTCTTCATACAGAACCAAACAGTTACACAGATGTACACACAAACACCTTAAGATAAATATAGACACGGTGGCATAAACAACACCCTCTTCACGTGTTCCATTTTTGCTATCTATAAATTTCTTTCGAGTGTGTAAGGCTGATTTACAGTATGCGCAATGGCACACCACAGTCAAGGAGTGTGCTGCTTCACAGGCACATTTCCAGTTTAACTTGTATCGTAAATCTGACCGTTAGAATCGAGGGGGCTTTCTTTTTCCTTCCTTAACGACCTGAAACAACTCTACAAACACCCAGCACGAGTGGCTGATCGTCAGGATCATTCCTGACCATTCCATACATTAACTTCATCGGTCGGGATGCCTGCAGCTGTACTGGCCGTATAGCAGAGGTTATCTTAGCTGGATTGTGGGTCCTCCATCCCTTCTTCTACTAAACCTTTCTCACCTCTTCAGTTACTGAACCTTCAATCAATCTTCAATTCACGAATCTCTAATCAGTCTACCCTTATTGAATCTCCAATCAATCTTCAATTAATGGCTCTTTCTGTTCCTTAACTAATTAGTATTTTGAGGACGTATGTAATTCAACTTTTTCCTCCACTACTCCAATTTCATCGAGCTATAGCTAACTCTCCCAGTGATAAAGTGACTCACACACACTCTCTCTCTCTCTCCAGCAACTTATTTTCTCGGTATCATACCTAAGCCTCATTCCGTACACCTCAGAAAGGAATCCACCCTGATCTCTCTGAGTATCGGCCGACAGATCTCACTTCTTCTCTGCCCAAAGGCCTTCGAGAAAAAAAAAATTTCTCTGTCTCTCCTCAACACTTACCTTCTTCTGAAACACATCCTGAACCTCTTCTATTCTTTCAGATCACCAGGACACACGGCTATAGTGGTGGAGTAACACCCCAGGGGCGGCGATCTCTCTTTCTCTCTCTCTCTCTTGTATTGTGACCCACCTCCGCCTCCTCTTCTCTTCGGCGTTATAGCTGAGTCTTCTGTTGCGGTACTTGACATCTCCAGAGCACACAGCTTTTTTTTTTTCTTTAATACCTCTTCCCTTACCTCTTGCGTATGAAGATGGCCCGCCCTTTGATCTCAGCCTTAAGGGCGAGATCAAAGCCCAGGCCGTCATTCTCAAGGATCGTACCGTCGTCCTTCAAGGATCGTACCGTCGTCCTTCAAGGATCGTACCGTCGTCATTCAAAGATCGTACCGTCGTGCCTCAAGGATGGTACCGTCGTGCTTCAAGGATCGTACCGTCGTGCCTCAAGGAACGCACCGTCGTGCTTCAAGGATCGTACCGTCGTCCTTCAAGGATCGTACCGCCGTCCTTCAAAGGATCGCACCGTCGTCCGTACCGTCGTTCTGCAAGGACCGTACCGCAGAGTTCATCAAAGGGTTCAACGTACACCATGCATAATAAATCACAAGAACGGACACAACAACAGGTTCAATTCTGAGGAAAGTCTGTCGGTAATCGTTTCACGAAAGTGTATATCCGAAGCACTCTGGTGTCTGCAACAACAACAACGGCGACCGTCCTGTACAATGCAACATGCAAGATAATAATTTCGTACGAATGGAGGAGGGGGGGGGAAAGAGAACCTCCCTGCCCAACATCCTAAACCAGAGGAGTTCAGACGAACAATTAGGCCACTGCCAGTATACAGGCAACCGCCTTGGCTTATAAGATGCAAATGACCGTTTCTTATGTAACCCAGCCACTCAAGACACGTGCTTTGGGCAATAAAGGGAAAAAGAGAGAAAAGTAAAAAACTTTAACTAACCCTTCCTCTCTCTCTCTCTCTCTCTAAGTCGTCGCATCCAGTTAGTATCTCACTCGTCCGCAGAATTAGCAATTTGCATAATAGACAGTTGCGCAGACAGGGACTTATGATCTGTATGCTGTGTCTGATAGCGGCCGTCACCACCCAACCAGCCGCAGATGATTCACAGCAAGGCTGTCACTGCCTAACCACCTGCACATTTTTCACAAAACAAGGCAAAAGAAAGTCATACAACACACACACACACATATGCTGGAAAAAACACATGGAAAAGGAAACGCACGAGATTCTGAGCGCTTTCGTGTATTAACACTTCGTGTTAATACACGAAAGCGCTTAGGATGTTGTGCGTTTCCTTTTCCATGTGTTTTTTTTTTCAGCATTTATCGAATCACGTGTCTGTTGTGATTTTGTGCATATATATATATATTATGCTGTCACGTCATGCAGAGCTGGGGGTTGACGGTAAAGAACACACATGGCTACACTGTCACCACACAGAGGGCCAGACAACTTGCAGCGATCTCCGGCAACAAAAGAGTGTCTCATTAACCTCCCTAATTATGACTACGGGTTCATCAATACGTGACCGGAGCAGGGTGGGGTGGGGTAGGCTGGGGGGGGGGGAGGGAGAAAAAAGCATAATGTGTAGTGATTATGTACTGAGGCATTGGAGAGAGAGAGAGAGAGAGAGAGAGAGAGAGAGAGAGAGAGAGAGAGAGAGAGAGAGAGAGAGAGGCGCACGCGCGCGCGCGCACAGTAAGCTCCTGAATTATGAACTGAACCAACCGTTTTTGAGTAAACATTTACAGGAAATAAGCCCGGGCCTCTTTTTTTTGTTGTTGTTGTTGCTTTTTGTTTTTTTAAAAACTATCTATCTTTTCCACATCAGCTCTGTACAAAAAAAAAAAAAAGAGAGGCATTTTCCTGTGTGGAGGCAGTAATGAACGTTTTGCAATCCAAAAGAAATTATGTCCAATCGTGGAAATGCTCCCATCGGGGGATAACAAGCGATTTTTCTCTTCTTTTCGGATTATAATTACGTCTTTCCTTCGAATAAAAAAATAAACAAAAATTGGCTGCATGATGATTTCCCTTTTTTAAGTTCTGAGTAACGGTGACTGATGGCACAGGTAAAGTTCATTAGGATCATCGTCATTATCGTTATTTCCAAAGGTCTGTGTGAAGGATATAAGTTTATGGGCAAATTCATTTTGCTTATTATGGGTGAAGGGACTTTAAATAATCTTTCAGAATTATTATTATTATTATTTTTATTATTATTATTATTATCATTATTATTATTATTACTATCATTATTATTATTATTATTATTATTATCATTATTACTATCAGTATTATTGTTATCATTATTACTATAACAATCATTATCATTACTATTATCATTATCATTATTATTGTTATCATTATTACTATAACAGTCATTATCATCATTACTATTATCATTATCATTATTATTGTTATCATTATCACCATAACAATCATTATTATTATTATTATCACTATTATAATAATAATAATAATTATTATTATTATTATTATTATTATTATTATTATCTTTATTACTATTATCATTACCATTATTTGTTATTGTATGTTCAGTTGCATAACAGAGGTTGATTGAACAATATGTTCTCAGTTTGGTCCTTGAGATAAATAGGGGAACATCTGTCTGTTGACAAGGGGGATTTTTAGGTACTACATGTAGATTTTTTTGTCAATTTTCTTAAAGAAAAAAACTTCCTTTAAAATCTCAGTACAGATTACACTTTTCGCGCTGTAAAAAAAAAAAAAAAAAGATTCTGGTGCCCAAGTGTTGTTTTGGGACCAACTGTGTTTGAAATCAAAATTCTTAACTCGGAAAAAAGTATCTGTTTATCATATATCAATTTTCGCTATCTTTCGGCGCCTAGGAATCATCATAGGAACATTCAAGGTTACCATTTACGGCAAAGAATAAAGCCTGTCATTATGATACGCTGCAATTCTGAAACAAAACCATTTTTCCTCCCTCATTTTGGCCCTGTGAGATGGCTACTCCCAACTCCTCTTTGTTGCTGCCACGGATATGCAAAAAAATATCTCTCAAGTCTTTGCCATGACTCACGCTGGGGGTGTTTCCCCCTCAGGCTTCACCCGGGGAGAACTGGAATGACATGAGGTGAAGCCGTTTGCAAGACGTTTAATTAACAGCCCACTTCATGTCCTCGGTAGAAGTTCTGCCTGTGGCGTCCGTCTCATGTTAATGCCCCCCAAGAACAGGTTGCGTGAAGGCTGAGTCTGTCTGTCTGTCTGTCTGTCTGTCTGTCTCTCTCTCTCTCTCTCTCTCCCTCAACCAAATGTATCATAATATGGTTTGGAAGTGCGTGAATGTGTGTGTGTGCGTGCGTGTGCGCGCGTGTCCCTCTGCGATCTGCACTTTGCGCCTGTGAATATTCGCGTGTTTATGAGCCCCATGTGAGGAAGTATGCTGACTGTGAGGGGCTAGCTAACTCAACAGATCGTGTCCTGAATGAGGCATGGTCAGTCATTCAGTCAGTCAGTCGACCTCATCGCCTGGATCTGCTGTGACGATTTCAAATGAGGTCACCTCATAGTCCCAGCCTCCTCATGTGTGCTCACTCACATCTACTGTGGAGGGTATTAGGCCATGCCTGAGAGCAGCAGACATAAAACTTGGTTTTTCGCAATGCTGAACGGGTTTATTCACTACCCAGACAATGAGTCCGTCTTTTTTTTTCCCCTCTTACTGAGTGATTATTTGCTTTTGATCATCAGATCAGACTCTTCTACCAACATACTTCACCCCCCAGCTCGGCGTTATCGCATTTGGCAAAAGCGAGGCCAAGCTCATCCCTGTCTCGCCTTCACGCATCAAGGCTTGGGCGACTCCCGTGCCGTCTAAAGAAGCGAAACTCCTTCAAGATGATACATGTTTGAAGTGAACGGCGAACTGTAGCACCTTCACCTCTCGCTACCTCCTCCAGGGCAAGGGTAAGAGCACATTATTTTTTGCCATGTAACAAAGTGCCATCTGGTTTCATGTAAATGAAACTGACGCAGTTGAATTCGTGCTCAAAAAGACTAGCTTGTGGAGATCACAGTGATGCTAGCCAAGTGGCTCTCTTAACTTTACGCAGTTCATCCACTTAGCCTACTTCCATGCCACACATTCAGACACAGACAGAGACACGCAGCCTAGAGACTAACAGACTCGGCCTCCTGTCTGTGAGAAGATTCGAGAGGTTCACAGACAGTCTGTCCTATCCAAGCAGTCTAAAAGGATTTCCCACAGGTCTTTGTCTGACAGTACATGCGCTGGGCCGAATGACAACACCATCCATTGTCTCGCAACACATTGTAATCTGTTTGGAGAAGGAAGTGTGCTGTTAGGTTAGATGTAGTAGGTAACTGGGTCGTTACATTGTTATGGCATAATTGGGGCAACAGAATGTCAATTACCAATTAAATTTTCCACGGGACGGTAGAGACATCTGGTGGACGGGATGACAATCATTATGACCCTCCTGTCCAGTAATTACCTTAATAATATAATGACCCAGGCCCGTGTAAATCTTTTTAATGACAAAAGCTCCAGTCACGAAGAGAGGTCCTCATCCAGGCCAAGCCTTAAACGGAACAACAGGAAGAAATGAAAACATGAACAGCGAAAAGAGAAGAAATGGTCTCTTTCTATAAGGAAATGAGACAGTGCCACCAGCTATCCTGACACAGGGTGTAAGATTAATGGTTCTGGTCATCACTTCAGCACTCCTTCGTCAGGAGGTGTAGCACTTCCCTGGGAGGCTATCGTCTACAACCCACCGCCACACAGAGGGTGTAAGGTGGTTCCGGGCATCACTTCGACAACTCCTTCGTCAGGAGAATAGTCCCTATAAAATTAAGCAGCTAAAACGAAAGGAGAGATACTGGAAACACTACGAGGAATGCAATAACCAATTTGAAGTCTGAGTGATGGCCTCCACACGACAGAGTAATAAAAGCTCAACCACTTTAGTAAAGTGCAGTTAATTGGAAAATCATACGACTGCCAATCTGAGACCGAAAACAGTGCATAACGTCCTACCATTTCATATCATCAATGATTTGCGAATGTCACTGACCTCTGAACCCACAACCGCGGCATCGTAAGACGTAACGGTTAAACACCTCGACTTCCTACAGTGAATAAGGAGAGACGAAGTACTATTTTGCGACAACAAACATGAAGAACCCTTGAAAGCTTTCCCTACATCATTAAATCAGGCGGCACGCGCGTCCCCACGGGCGTGCCACGCGCCCACGGGCCGGGGCGTGTGTCATGTTGATTTGTTGGTGCCCCCCTGCTCCGCCCACTGCCCCGCCCATCGTTTTACCGTGATTGGTTGTTGTGTTAGCGTTATCAGCATCGCTCGCACAGCCATGGCAGAGGCCACGGCGGTGGCTGGGAGGAGAATTCTATTCGTCAAATGATGGTCGGCGTTTTTACATGCTCTCTCGTTGTACATACCTTGCTTGGATGCTGAGGACACACAAACACAGCGTAGAGTGTGGAAGGTTTCCGATTCATCGTCTACGAAGGATACGGTGATGACGATCTAATGCGTGTTCCCCCAGTCACAAGAGATGCAACACACCCAGCGACGTGGTTGCAGCTACTCTGACGTCAAGAGAAGAATACAAGGGTTACTGTGAAGAAGTGACTTGTGGGACAAGACGGTCCATTTTATGCCGAGCTGAAGAATCGCAAGTCTAACGCATCGGCCACTTGAAGCATTTCGACCCCCGTCGCAACCCATTCCCGATCACACAGTAAAATCCAAAACATCTGGAAACTTACCAGCGTACTACTCTCACTAAGACCTTCAAAGCCACCCAGCTCCCCTTCCTCCCACCGCCCGTGTATCACACTTGTCCTCACTATCCAGAACTCCTTCCAAAACTGATACACAACAGGGTCAACCAAAATGTCCCACTCTCTCGCCAACACAGCACGGCTGTACACCACCAGCATCACTCTACTACGACACCGAGCATTTACCTCTCAAGACACATCATGGATGGGTTTCAACTAACCACGATCCCTCTTCTGAACAGCACTGGTTGTAGTAGGCATCGACAAAGCATTCGACACCGTCCCCCAACACGTCCTCACACATAACCTTTTGGCTCACACGGTAGACGTGGCCAGCTTCCTGAACGCTGCGGGGCCCTCATAGAAGCGGATTCTGGGGAAGGAAAAGTACATATATATATATATATATATATATATATATATATATATATATATATATATATATATATATATGACATTAACCCCAACCTTGGACCGTCCACGTACATATGCCCACAATGCCAAGCCCCAACCACCAGAAAACGCAACCTCGTCAGATGAAGCTGCCTTTAGTGGTTTTACAATTGCTTCCCTCCATAAATCATTGCTCATGACTCTGAACGTGCAGCATCCACCCGAGCACGGACATCCAAAACACCCACTCAAACCCTGACTCTCTCTCGGCACAAAACACCCCCAGCAAAAGCCCCAGCACAAAACACACGACCCCGCCCCCCACCCCACCCTGCACGAGCCTTAGCTCCGCTACTCCACACTGCTCCATTCACACGCTAAACATTATACGAACTTAGACGCCAACGGCAATGAGCCCAAACACAAATAAGTACTGAGCTTATTCCAAGATCGCATAATCATGATCCAAGACACCGAATGTACACTCAGATCCACCCTCTCTCTTCCTTATTTACAAGACTCTGAGATAAGACAGACAACAAAGGTAAGGAAGAGGACTCATTACACCTACAAACACCACAACATCCCATCTAACGACACCATCCAACCCACGTACCGGATCGCACACAATGACAACCCGCCTGAAATGTCATCCATAAAGACTGGGAGAAACAACCTCAACTACAACGTCATAACATCTACATAACCCACAATCCCCCCACTCCTCCCGCCCTCTCTCAGACACACCTCCCCAGCTACAGAACCTGACCAACACACCCAACGCTTGCTTTTGAAGGGATTTCAACGCCCACCACCCCGCTTGGCTCAACACCCACACTCCATGGTCCCCCGGGGTGTGGTGCTACTCATAAATCAACTGCATTCTTTCACCATCATCATCAGCCTACGTAGCCAGACGACAGCCAGGCTTTCGACCCTCCATCTCCAGCGGCTAACTTCGACATAAACTGAATTTTTCACACCACCAATGCACGCCCCAATTGGGACATCGCATTCTATCCTGACCATTTACCCTTTCTGTTTACACTCCGCCTCACTTACCCACCCACCAAAATAACACACACAAGCTATAAGAATCAACCACACCCCCTAAACAGGACAGTGAAGGAAGACTTTCCCAAAATCCATACTTAAACAACTTTTTTCACTCACCCTTCGCTCCCACAGAGAGACTCGTAGCTCAGTCATCAAAATCTTAATGTAACACACTGAACCACACTCAGGCAACATATCAACCCTCCACATTCAACACCTTTATAACCCAACCGCAGTCCAGACACGGTAAGTAATGGATACATTCTCAATACCATATTGGAAACAAATGTTCTTCATTGATCCAATGTCAACATTTTCTCACTGCTTCAGGATAAACAAGATTATCAGACTATAGCAATCGTTGGCAGCGATTCACGAGGACAAACTATGAATAAAAAAGTATGGTCCTTATTGCTCCATTACAAGCGAGATTCGCGCTTCGTCACGCTGGATTTATATATGTGTATATATTTCTTAATTCTCATCTTCCCCACCAGAGTGCGGATCTAGCGCAAAATGCTGCTCCTCACCGCTTCAGACTTTGAAAAAAAAAGAAAAGAAAAAGAGACACCGAAGAATTCTTCCCTTTTTCCTTCACTGTGAGGAGAATTAGGTTCCTTGCTGCTCCTCCTGTGTCGCCAGTATAACAGTAGCTTCTGGGATGGAATTTATGACTCATAACACGCATGTTCTGCTCAAAACATTGTTATTTAAACTTTTTCTTTGTTGCGGCGTTTTTTTTTCTTTTTTTCTTTCTTCTTTCCCCCTGTGCGTTCGTAATGCTTCTTGGTACATCGCCTTCATTCACGACGCGAACATTGTATTAACCCCTTTTTCTTGGATGCATTTTTTCTGGGCGGGTGGGTGGGTGGGACTCGTCAGAAGTATGAAAAACTCTGTAGCAATTTCTCGAGGAAATATCCGACAGTGGATAAGTTCTGGGGCAGGTCATATATGTTGTTAGAAAGTAAGTTTAGCCTTCCACAGGATTATCATTGACGAGAACTAAGCTCCTCATCCAGATGAGATGAGGAAATTATATATATATATATATATATATATATATATATCATAAATCTCACTCTGCCTGGCTTGCCATCCGAGAAGCCTCAAGATCCATTCATTCACCACAGGTATACCACATCACTCCCTCTTCCTCACCACCCTCCACCACAGCCAGCCACCACGCCTCACCTGCTCACCACCACCACCACCACACTACCAATCACACATCCACTCCTCCCCCCCCCTTCCCTCCCCTTGCCGTCCCATTCCTCGTACCAATACTCCCCTAATACGTGCACGTCGCCGTTACAGAACAAAAATACACATTAAGGAGTAATGAAATATGCAGAGGGCAAACAGTGGCACAACGGCGGGGAGCGGAGCGACAATGGGGCCGGGCGGGTAATCTACACAATGTAAACACAAAATATATTGAAGAATGGAGAGGACAAACACGGCCTAATACTGGACATTGTTCAAGCCGGAGACACAGGCATTGTGATCTATTGGGCTCTTATTGATTGTCAGTTTAGACCTGCTTGTTCGCTCACGGACGGGGCGGCTGGCTGGCATGAAAGGCTGGTTAGCTGGTTGGCTGGATAGATAGATAGATAGATAGATAGATAGACAGACAGACAGACAGATAGATAGATAGATAGATAGATAGACAGATAGACAGATACTGGGCTAAATGGTTGGCTGTCTGGTTAGATAGATGGCTGGCTGGTTGGGTCCTTACAGGCTAAATGGTTGGTTGTTTTTTTAGCTTGGTAGGTTAGGTTTTCTGGTGAGCTGACTGCCTGAATGGTAGTCTGTCTGGCTATGTGGTTGTCTAATTGGGTTGTTGTAATGGGTGAAATGCTGACTGACTGGCTGGTTGAGACAGAGGAGGGAGATGAAGACAGACAGAAAGACAGACAGGGAGATGACGGGAATCCATTCACGCCTGCAAAAAGAAAGGCAAAATATTCTTGAATTCAAGACTTTTTCTTCCCTTCCTAAAGCAAAGGATAATGGAAAAATTTATTTCCGTATATCATGACACTATTTTCTTTACTCACTTATCACATTCAATAACTCACTTACGGATGAGTCAACGAGCCCATTTAGATACCTGAGAACCCATTTTGGGTAGACAAAAGTGCTGCCAGGGGTCGAAGATCAGAGACCATTTCTTAATAGGTAATATGCTGCTGATGCCCTGACGAAACCAACCAACTCACACAGTATCAGATTTTGTGTCGCTGTTCCTTAGCTCCGGTGTGGCCCTCGACTGAGGCAGGTCACGTCTCACAACGGTGATCATTTCCGTAATTGTCTGACAGTCAAGATCATCTTTCCCTTCTTGAAATCTTCACGAAGGAAAGGACAGCGAAATCAGGAACGCATTTTTTGTTAAGACATCTAAGCGCAGATTCGTCTTCTTACGTTTAATGTCCATATCGCTCAAAAACAGGCTGTTTGACTCTTCAACAGGCCTATTTTTTCGGTAGAGATTTAATTTTTTTCTTCTCTTCCCCCCCCTCTCTCTCTCTCTCCACACACACACACACACACCTGCCGCGGCTCAGTCAGCCGGGCGGGTCGGAGCACTACGGCACTGATAATCGAGATACGGTTGAACGCCTCGTATCAAATATGCATCGTTGATTACGGGTGGGATGTGGGCGTGAGAGGAGCAGGTACTTTGCCAGACAACCAGTCAGTCTGCCAGCCAGCTTGCCAGCCAACCAGTCAGACAGCCAATCTGCCAACCAACCAGCCAACCAGTCAGCTAGCTAGCTAGCCATCTGCCAAA
Organism: Panulirus argus; assembly: GCA_038088735.1. Taxonomy (NCBI): domain Eukaryota; kingdom Metazoa; phylum Arthropoda; class Malacostraca; order Decapoda; family Palinuridae; genus Panulirus; species Panulirus argus. The sequence continues at coordinate 14,117 of JAYMFT010391436.1, forward strand.
CATCCAATCCGCCCATCAACCAGCTAGTCTACCAACCAAGCAGCCAACTTGCCAAATAACCAGCCAGCTAGTCTACCTACCAACCAACCAACCAACCATCCAACCAGCTAGTATACCAACCAACCAGCTACTCCAGCGACCAACCCGCTAGTCTACCAACCAATCAGTTAGTCTGCCAACCAACCAACCAGCTGGTCTACCAACCAACCAACCAAGCAACCATCCAGGTAGGGAGGGAGAGAGGGAGGCGGTGGTCCCCGCCTGCTCCTGTCTGTCATTACCCACACGATAACCTGCCGCCCCAGAATGAATTTTGAATGTCTTAATGTAGTGTATGTAAGGCACGCCATTATGCCCACTGTCAGGCGGAAAGAAAACGCGTCGTGTTTTTAACGGCGGTCTTTCATCTATTGTAAATAAGAATTCCTTCGTATTTTGCCACTGGTGCTATCATGGGTCCCCCTTTTTTTTTACGGTGTAAAATGTCTGGTCGTGTCCGATCATGGCAAGGCGTCATCCATCACCTGTGGCTGGAGGAGGTTGCGTGACGGGTCCTAAAGACAAAGGGCAAAATGGTAAAAATTGGTGTGGAGTTAGCGTGCGTTTTCGGTGTCTTAGTCTCTCTTTTGGTTCTCACGTCTTGGCTTTTATGGAAGAGAGTTTGCTTTTTATTTACGCAGGTGAGAGACGTCATGAGGATAGATTCACTCATATTATGAGACGCAAGCAAGTGCATGTATACATGACTACAAATGTACAGAAACACACACACACACACACACACACAAAACTATTTCCATGACGTATTCCATGTTGTATCAACCACCCTCTTCCCATTGCAGCGACGCTCAACTGAACCGTCTTATCAACAACGACTCAGACCACCAATGTCTCACGTCCACGTGTGCCATAGACCATAATAAGACCAACACCACGGACCTGCAGGAACAGCTGGATCCAGCACAGATTGTAGACTTCCAGACACGAGGTCAAAACCCTCTTGACTTTACTGCAGCCGACATGGGTGACCAAGTACCTCCCGTCCCAGCCAATGTCACCCACCGGTCGCTGGACACACACACACATACACACGTCAGTCAGCTGCTGTCGGGACTCCCAGTCCTCGTGGCTAACCCCCCAGCATCTGGAGCCGAACACCACGACGTACAGCCTGGTCACCGATTGTGCAGTACCTTAAGACGATGGACTGTTCGGACTCCTCCTTTGCTGGGCGTGGATTAAGAAGAAACGCAATAGAATGATACGTCAACACCATCACGGATGCGTAACTCTTCACTCCTTCCTCAAGAGATCTGAACGATAACATCTTTCTGGCGCGCCCTGGATCACATCCCGCACCAAACAAATTAATGCCCTCTACCGAGAAACGTTGATCAATCGAATACAAATAAATGAACACATAAATGATAATAAGCAAAATTTCTAATAAAAAAATCCTTCAAAGGTCGACCTGAGTCAAGTTCACAAAGCCTCCAAATATGCATCATTTAATATTCGGTGTCATTCCGACGCCAGGATCTTCTTTCTCCTGAGCAGTAGTCACCTGGAGACGATCCTTTGGGCGTCAGGATATCACGGCATTATTTCACTGCCTCTCAAAATATTGTCGTGAAATCTTGCATGGACGTACATCAGCACGCTATATCGTAAACAGTTATTTCATGTCAGAATTGAGATTCGACGGTTTATACAGAGAGGCGTTGACCTCTTTTGTCTGTGTGTTTTTGCTTATAAGTATGATCTCATAACCCGTAGGAATCACGGGGAATCTGTGTATGAGCTGTGTTAAGTATCACACTACGTCTGGCGCCTTTAATCCTTCCAAACGAAGTGATCATGCCTTCCATCGTATGGAACAGCGGACACCACCACCAACGTACAATACGTTTTCTGCAAAAAAATTTACTTCCGTTTTCTGATGACTGATTTCTCGTACTTAAGTTGCAGATATTCAGTCCATGAAACGAAAGAGAATACAAAGGATGGCAGGCAGCGAAAGGACCGCAGGGAATCATTCGACTCTTTGTGAAATCAGATTGTCATCAGTGTGGTGTGTGGGGGAGGAAAGAGATGCTGTTGTGGGTGATTACAGTGTTCTCCTGAAGAGGAACGACCCACCTACTCACCCCTCATCACACGATCTTTCCTCCCTCTCCCCCCTCCTCTCCATCCTTCACCACACGACCCTCCTAACCACCCACCCCTCCCCACATGACCTCCTATCCCTCACCACGCGACCGTCAAGTGACCCCCCCCCCCCCCCCCCCCCCCCCCCCACCCCCACCCCCCCCCCCCCCCCCCCCCCC
>JAYMFT010391436.1:16453-35094 GCA_038088735.1 Panulirus argus
TGGCACGTACCACCTCCCACTCACTCACCCCCCTCCAAAGGCTTTGTTATGACCAGTGACGTCACGCTGCTTATCGTTTTTCCACATTGAATCTCTGATAAGTGGATTACCCTCTGGCGTTCTTTCAAAGGCGGGATTAAGCAAATTGAATCCCGTACGGAAAGCGATTGATCTAATTTTGAAGACGGTTTTAGTGACGAAGGAATTAATCCAAGACCCAGGGATGAGGAGGAGGAGGAGGGCGAGGAGGAGCAAGCAGACGGAGGATGAAGATTACAGGGCATAAGTTCACTGTAAGGGGGGGCGGACGGGGAAGGGCAGACAGCAGGAGCCCTAGTGGAGGAGGAGGAGGAGGAGGAGGACCACGAGAGAGGCGCCTGACAGTAACGTTTGAGGAGATCGAGGCGGAGGGAAATGATGGAGTGGTACTGGTAGTACTGACCTTGGTGGTAGGGCAGGAGCGGACTGACCTAATGGGGTGAATGGTGTATAATTAAGGATGGGTTAATGGGGATCATGAATCAAGGGGAAATAAAGTAGATGAAATGGTGAGGCTGCTGAAGGTTTTGGAGAGGGAATTATTATGGCGTGTGTTGTTTACCCTTCACGTGCATACGCTGTTGATTAGTACCTGAATCCCCTTGAGCGTTCGACAGTCACTTTTTTTTCGAATTCTTAGCTGAATACAGCAATCTAGCGTTGTCGGTGGCAGCCAACGAGAGCCCATTCTCAAGCTGTGTTCCTAGATGGCAGCACACTTGCTCGACGCAAGAAACCATCACCTCGACACTGCTTACGAAATGGGTCTCCAGGAGGCATGGTTCCTTACATGACTTGGTTCTCTAGTTGGCACGGTTCTCTGAGCGATACGGCTCTTCGGCAGACTCGGACGGTATGATGTGTCTCTTGGCGGGTTCAGCTTGTACCATCAACGTTTCCCTCTCGCAACATTTTTTTGTCTTATTTTAAATGTACTACATAATTTCTTTATCACAAAATACTACAACTTTTTACAAGAAAAATACAGCTTCGTTTACATATCATTACTTTTTAAATAATAATACCACTTTAAACAAAACTTTACCACTTTTTTTCAAAAGGCTTCTCCTTTTTTATTTACTACCACTTGTTTTACCAAGTACTATTACAGTAATTTTTTTTTCAGTTTTTGCAAAAATTCATCCAGTAGAGTATTCCGAGCTGTATTCCACAAAGCAGTAAAGCTTAAAGATATCTGTACTGAAAGGAACTTGTGTATCTTTAAAGATTATTATATAATTACCAATACATTTATCAGAGCCTCCGAGTATTGTTTTGGCGAAAGGGAGAGACACTAGGACTTACTTTTCCGCCAAAATATTCAGGAAGGGTCCGTCGGTAATAATTTTGGCGAGAAGAGGAGGCAAGAAGTTTCAGTAATCTCGCCAAAATATTAAACAGGGCCCCTGGGAGATATTTTTTGGCAAGGGTAGTGAGGTGGCGGGACTGTACAACGTCGGCGGCATGTTGGATAAATCTGGATGTTACTTTTTCGCGGGAAGGAACGCCATGAAGACGTACATCAGAGCCAAAGAAAACGTTCCTTTTATTTTTCCTTGCTGCTTTGGCGAGTAGTCGCCATGAGAGCGTCGCAGCGACTGCGGTAAGAATGTCTTTGTTCCGCCGCCGTGGTGCTGGTGGCCGTGGTAGCGACTTTGTAATACAATTGTCGGAAATCAATAGACCCGAGTACCTCCTCCGAGTACAGTCGGGCGAACAGTGATCGAAAATACCGAGACACAGGAAATTATTTCTAAAACGTCGACAAAGTGTGAGTTCATCTGCATGTTGACTGCGGAACGTTTTCGAAAGGATGTCGATGAGAACGTTCTCTATAAGCGTCGTCTGGAGCAGAGGTTTTGCTGGGTGGGTTCCGCGACAGCTTGATAGGGGAACCAACGGGGTATTTCGTGAGAGGCTTGAGAAGGTTCCGTGGCTTCGGAACGCTTCACATCCCCATGTGTAGATGACTGTTTTTAGAATTTTAACACAAGGCAGGATTTCACCGGTACTGACGGTAGGAAGAAATTATATCAATTATGGGGGAGATTTTGAGAATAATGTCACAATGATAACACAGAAAAACCTTCGGATTAATGAACGATTTTTAACTACTGGTGAGGATGAAAGTTTTCTGAATCTTTGCATGAAACGATAGTTTCCCGAATGTGAAAAGGAGGAGAAACATATGCAAACTGCCGACTATGAAGAAATGTCAGCTGAACAATAAATCCATGCTTGCCTTGTGAACAGCTGTGACAGTTTCCGTGCCGTAACAAGACAAAACTCGCAGTCATATCATAGGTGTATCTGTAACACATGAAGGCACGTACTTATGTGCAATCATTTATAGATATATTTCCATTTTGTTTTTGCATTCATATCAATACTATCACGTTTTCTGAGGGTCACTGGAACCTCAATGGGTGTCAGAAGCTTGCACAAGCCTCAGTAGACTCATGTGGCTCCAAATACACATAATTCTAATCCTTCACTATGACAGTTGCGTTAATTATCCTCTTATATCAATGTTGATAATGTGATCCAAAGCTTTGTCAATAACTGATTTAGGGCCATGTTAATGATCATATCTGTCAACAAGACACGGCTAGTTTATATACCAAGGCTACTGAAGTGCATTCGCTATAGTTATGTTAGTAATTTAAGAATGTATCACAGGTTTATGAGCGGCTATGTTACGGTTGCTCGAATAATTCCATGACAAAGAACCTGCGTGGTCAGTACCGCGGGCTATGTTAAGTCCAATTCCTCGCCTCTGGTGATGATGGCCATCATTAATTCATACCAGAATTACCGCGGGTGAGTAACCCTAATCACTCACTCCCTAATTACCTCCTCACACGCTAATGTTCCTGACAGTTTTATTGATAACGTCGTTTTCCCGTATCACTGCTATACTGATAACGCACCACCAACAGCTATTTCTGTACTCTTACACAACAGGACGTTGGGCTATAGCGCAAAAGTCTCTTGGGCGAACCCAAGCTATGCCAGGTGACAAAAAGAGCCTTCGCAAGAATAACCGTTTGACATAACAGACTTGGAGGGGCACCACTGGCGTCATGCTCTAAGTCGTACTGCAAGGCGTTCGTGTACAGTAAGGTCGCAGGTCGATGGTTCCTCAAGTCCTCCGGACTGTTCAAAGACTTAGCCAATCATCTCTCCTCCTGAACGAACATCCAAGACTGCAAAATGTACCCTAAACTTTCCTTGGGAGAGACCGAGAATCCAGCGGGGAAGGGGGAAGTGAGGAGGGGGGGGGGTTTCGGGTACTGATCCATCGCAGACCATGTTTTAAAGATACGTATATTGAAGCTTTGATAATTCACATTTTCCTCTATCTTTTCATTCTCTTTGGCGACGATGATAAGCGCATGAATCGACGTGTCAACGTGACTCGGTAAAATTTTTTGAAGATTGGCCACTCCTGCCCAACAATACATAAACAGATAACTGTGTGTGTTCACATAATCTGCTTACGAAAGGCTAAGATAAGCGTCCAAGATAGTTATGGTCCTCATGAGGGTATCATGGCCCGCAAGGTCAGGGCGAGGTGGTGCCCCGCCTACCTGCGCAGGATCGGTGCGCACCAGGCCAAACCAGACTCGCCTCTTCAGACGCACAAGAACTAACTCTACACATGATGCAGCTGAGAATCGTGACAGCATTACTAAATAACAGATAAAATCATAGTCTATGATCTCGCCCAGGTTCCAGACAGTACTGTGACACCGTTTTTCTGTCGAGAGTCATGGAAAATATTGGTTCGCGAGAAGATTCTTTTTTACAGACACAAGTCCGCACCAACAGAACAATCGACGCTGGCGACTGACTGAGGCGTGAGGTTCATCGAACCTTTTTATAGAATATTGATACGTTTGGAGTGGTTTATAACGTTCTTGTCCTCGGTATCTCGAGTTCATGGCGCCTGTTTGTCTTCGTTTTACTGAAGTTCCTATACAGCACGTGACGCAAGAGTCAACACGAAGTAAGAAGAATGGCTCCCACGCCCGGACTTTGCCCAACACTTTACCAAGCGGCGCAGTGTGGCTGGCGATGCTGGTGGCCGCGTATAAAGGGTTTTACATCGCTCGTACAACCAACGCCGCTATGAAAAAGAGATATGCAAATGCACGTATTCATTATTCAACGACGCTGTGGAAGTTTGAACATATAACGGACTCTGCTGTTCCTCCAAACATCATCAAATGACCGCAAACATTCACAGATTATTTGTCTCGGATTCTCTATGCCTCATCCTCTTTTAAAACACTTAGAGATGTCTTCATAAACTCAGGTGTACGTTCTGGTGTAGACTACGATTGGAATAAGGAAGTGACCATGACAACAGAGACACCATTCCGGGGAAATTATATGAGTATTAATCATCAGTAAATTACGAAGATCTTGGGCTTCCTTTCATATCAATGTACCTTACACATGTGTGTATTTATCGATGTAAATAATACCCACTATTCCCCTTAATGGTCTCAATTGCTCTCGTAGAGTTAATCAGAGTAAGTGACTCTCTTGAGATTATTTTTTCTTATTATCCATTGATTTTATGCTGTGATGACCATAATGTATCATGAACCCAAGGTTACAGCGATTCGTACCAACTGTAATGACTTCCTGTGTGCTGTGCAGTCTGTTTTAATCATCGTTATATTCATTACTGGATTCCTTAAGACCATCCAGTTTTTGTATATATATATATATATATATATATATATATATATATATAAATATATATATTCTTCATGCAATCATACTTTACCTTCATAAAAAGAGATGATCCTTAAAACCATACTATCATCACTGAACTTTTCGGTCTGGCAATACAATATTTCAAACTTGGCGAATCTATTTGATACACAAGAACGATTTTTTGGTCAGGGTAAACTTCGTTGTTTAGAATATCTAAGGCGTGATTAATGTTACAGTGTATGTACTTTGTTAGTCTACTGAATTCTAAATAATTTTATTTTTTCATATCTGCACAATACATTCTAAATTGATCTTTATCGATGTTGCACTATGTTCCTGTTTGTAAACAGAAAATGGGCGGAATAAAAAAGTCATAACTGTGATGTATTCATATGGCTACAATAGAGTTTAGTGTTTCAATCACTGGTAATGTGTTTTGTGTGAATAAAAAAAAAACTGTAAAACGATGCAGTTGAATAATATTGTCATTTAAAACATATGTTATGGAAACGATTTAATCACATTTACCTTTTTGTGAACAAACGTTTTGACAAGTTCGTCAGAGGTGTTCAGTGCGGGGTAATATATCTTTTGAATCGGTAAAATAAATATTGTGCGACAAACAGGAAACAGTATGGGGTAATAGCCATTAACAGTGTTGGATCGTTGGAATGTAACTGTTCTCCGTAATGGAATTTTAAATTGATTACCTTCTGTCACCAGTTGCAGGCTCGGTGTTGCCATCAACAAAGTGTATTTTAATATATTGGTGTATGATTTTACTTCCGCACCTACGTATAGGCATGCAACATCGATATACATATATATAGACATATTTATTATATACATATATATATATAAGATACACATAATGGTCATGAATACTATGATGTGAGTTTTGCACATAACGATAATTGTGAGATTCAGAGACATTATAACTGGCGCATTAACGACTAAAACCGCTCTGTCAATTATCCCGGCAGAGACGACAGCACTCGAATATTATTGATCATCATCTTCCTGGTGAATACAAGATACTTCCTCGACTTCAATCCACTGAGATCATAAGATTAAGGAGGCTAAGGGCCTTCTGCTTCGTGCTGAGGATACGTGAAGCTTCAGCTGTGGTGATGATGTTAGGAGAGGTGGAAAGGCTGAGAGTACCTGGTAATCTCGGTACCTTGTCCCCGCGTAAGCGCTCACAGGAGCGCTCCAAAGTGCTGCTGGGAGGGGGAAGCGTGTGTGTGTGGGGGGGGGGGGAGAAGAATACACCTGCACAGCGCTGGACGGGGGACACAGGGGATCATGCTGGATCGAATTACACAACAGTGATCAATCGATCACCGACACACTGATCACGTCCCTGTGATGCTTTGGCCCTGCCGTAGAATACGGGTCGATTATAAAGCGCCCTCGATCTGTCATTGATCACTGATGGATCACGGACACTGACTGGTGGGGGGGGTCTTGCAGTGATACACTCACTGGTCGTGTTATGGGGTAATGGTCGTTCGCCGACATGCAAGTCATGACGTGCGACGGTCACTGGTTCCTCCTGACTTGTTGGTCAGTCATACTGTGAGGGGGGGGGAACGACTGTTCCCCCATTTAACAGAATGGGTGCATTATGAGGCTATTGGTAATCATCTGATAAAGCTAATGGTCATTTTACTGGCTTACAGGCGAGTCTGTGGGACAACAATCGTTCGCTGCCGCAACAGTCATACTACGAAACGGTGAAAAAAAAAGAAAAAACGCATTTCTAGGCGAACAGCATTTATCTTTCCCCTCGTCACCAGTATTTTTCACCATGGACAGACATTAGTCTCGGTCACAGCAAAGATTACTTCTCTTTATCAAGCAATGAACGACATTTGATCAACTGTGTGTGTATATGGCGACAGAACTCTTTTTGGTCTGGTTTACTCAGTGAACGTTCACTGAAGACATCCATCCATACGCGAGGAGCAGGGGACGTGTGGGCACTACCGCCTTGCTCGCTCTTCCAGTTACAACGCTCTGGCATTATCATCCGAAGCATCGCGCTCCTGCCCGCGGAAACTCTTAAGATTTCTTGCGCTGTCCTGGAATATCGCCGTCGTGTCACGGCCGACAGCGAGTCCGACGGTTTCTTCACCAGTCACTGGATCAAATGGGCATGGAAGTTTACGTATGACTAGCGTCAGTATCTTAATTAAGTTCCACCGGCCTCAGTGAATGTACAGCACGAGCAACAGAAGAAAGCAGTTGCGCAGCGCTGATTCAAGCCATCAGCTCTTGTTTCCCTTAACCTATAATAAACAGTCTTAAGTCAAAGCTTTAACTTGCAACACAAATATAATTATTCGGCGAGGTTCCCCTGTAAAAGGAGATACTATTTTAACTTAAGCTTGTGCCACCAGCTTTCGGTGGGTCGTTTATCGAGTGAGTATAAGGGAGTCGCACGGGCCTAGGCTGTTGGGACGATGGCGCTGCCGGGCTCTCCTCCTCCACCCGCCGCTGCTGCCGGAGAAGTGGCCAGGCTCAATACATATGATGCACCAAAGCTCCTGAATGAACTCTTCATGGTACCTGGTACCTGGCATAGGCTTTTGTGTGTGTGTGTGTGTGTGTGTGTGTGTGTGTGTGTGTGTGTGTGTGTGCATAGGAGTTAGGACATGTTTATATATACAAGGTTAAGAAATGGGGCAATACGAGCGTAAAACTCTTTCCCCGTTAACTCACAAATTGTAATTACATTTGAATATGATACCTATCATTCTTCACGAAGTTTGCTATAAACAGGCTAGATTTACTTGTTTCTAATATATGGAGTTAGGAATTTCTATTTCTGTTTACGAATATGTTGATTACGCCACAAGAATATTTTACTAAAATCTATAAAATGGATAACTGGACGGATCAGATATACATTAACCATACGCATTTCATCCACAGCCATAGAAAGATAAAGAGACATTAGCTCAACTTTCTCAAGAGACGTCTGAAAACTCAAAAAAGGGCAATTGTTCAGAAGGGGGACAACACAACAGGAACAAACAATTCTTTCTCCACCGGTGTGAAGAACTCATAAAGACGACCCTCTGGCTGGAGAGACGTGAGAGAGCCCCTTCAGGAAGCTCGTCGGGGCGTAACGAGTGGCGGAATTATATATATTATCGTGGGCGAGTGAGGCGTTACAGAAGTGGCCTTGCGCTGTGGTTGTGTCGCTGTGGAGAGCGAAGGCAGGCGTGCAGACCACCGGCACTTTGCACACACACACACACTCCCTGTCTCCTCCTCCTCCTCCTCTTCTAGTGGTGAGTGAGGGAGGCGCTCACACATGCGGACCTCTGAGGCCGCCTGTTCTGCAGAGCGCCGCCTACCTTACCAACCTCTTCCTCCGACAGTTTTTCCCTTTTTCTTTTTTTTTTTTTACCGTCTCGACTATTCTCCCTATCCCTCCCTCTCCCTCTCCTTCCCACACATCGTTTTCGTTGTGGCCACAAAAGAATAAAGAAACCCTCCTTCTGCAGCATTAACGAAATAACATGATGGTTCTCCGGGCGTCGACGTAAAAAGAAGACGTGCATAACTGGGGATCCTCAAATCAATTTTCTCCTCTGCGGTCTTGCTATGGGACACGGACGGCCCGGGGCGGGCGGGCGGGGAACTTCGACACTCGACCTTCCGAGCACCAACCAAGCGCAGGTCATGGCTCTAGGTATCACCACGGTGCATGGGAAAGACTCTTACTGTTTTTAAAGTTATCTAACCCAAGGAGGCGGGGTCAGGCGTGTGTACCCACCGACTGGCCATGAACGACATGAAACTACCGGTCCTCCTCCAAGTGTAGCAAAATCCTTTTTGATTTAAAATCTTTTTGAAGTATACAAACGAGAGCCACAGCATCTCTTTTTTATTTATTTCTTGGAACTCGATGTGTTTTAAGTCAGTTCATCTTGATCTTCCTTCCTTGGGATACAGAGTCACAATAAGAAGAGGAAACACCATCTCTACCAGAGTCTAGAGGTGACACACACATACTGAATAGTGAAACACATTGTTCAGACGACGCAAGAGTCATGCGATGAAACACATGTGCACCTCACACACCGCCTTGCACTCCACCAGCCACGAACACTTTCGTGAGGAGGCGTCACCTAATCGGAAAGACCAATAGCTAGAAAATGTTCGTTCATGAAAGAGAAAAATCAAGATAGAAAAACCTTTAAGCACGCATGCGAAACTCGATCCAGAATGTAAGAGGATTACAAGAAAAGTTCCATGAATCCATCGAGTTTCCAGGTATACGGGTAAGTTCCCCATGTCATCATGATGCCGGTTTGGCATATCTTCTTCCAGTAAAACACTGCGCAAAGTAGCTCAAGGCGGGAGAATGGAAAGCAGCGCTGTAGCGGAGGTTTTTAATATTGCTTATTCTCATTGAATAATTTACTCATCACCGTGTTTAACCTTGACCATATATACGTGTATATATATATATATACCTCAAGGTCCTGACTCTGGTCTCGTCGGCAGGTGCTGAGTGGAAGCTGCTGAGCGACGCGGAGAAGAGACCTTTCATCGACGAGGCAAAGAGGCTCAGGTGAGGCTGCTTCAGCTTGTTTCTTTCGCTTGCCCTCCCTAGCCTGTTTTCTCTTCCTCTCACATTTAGATTTCTGTTTTTCTTCTTCTTTACCTCTGTGGTCACCGCGTCCCGTGCAAAGCCCTCCAGGCACAAGAGAGTCTTTGCTCCCGGTCAGTTGCAGCCAGGCAGCCTGGTTCTCTCACTAGTGGCCGGCCACTGACTAACTCATCCCCATGACTTCCTGGCCACACGACCCTCATCGCCTGACCCGTGTACAGTGAGCTTTTTCACGCGACTCTCTCACACCGTCACCGTGGCGAGTGCCGTACCACCTTCATCTCCAACATCCACATTTTTTACTTCCTCTCAAAATCCAATAGGAAACCTGCGTATCCTGGCAATCTCACACTCACACACACACACTCGCTTCTCAACACTCTATGTTCATCCACAGCAGCAGCTCCCGTTATGCATTTGTTCAAAGACTTGAGCTCTGTGCACAGCAGTACATACTATGCAGGACATTACTTCAGCAGCGTTGTCTAGTATGGCGTTATCGTTACTGCAGACATTACTGAAGATCTGTGCGTTTAGTTTTCTCAGTCTCTGGGCCCCTTGTGTCTCACTTGGCGGGACTTAACGTTCCAGATTCTCGCTTTATACAAAGATGATGAAACAAATCTCTGCAGTTTCATGTGTGGATACAATCTTCCATTGTTACGTAATTGTTCCGTAAGTCGATGAGAATTCTAAGAGATAAAGAACAGGTGTCCTCTGAATCTCTTGATTTCCACTTTTACTAATTTGAACGTATGTTTCTTCTTCTACGCCATCCGGACATGTTGCTATCGAATGCTGGCTTCCTTGAGAAAAGGCCGTTCTTATTCGGTGAGGAAAGCCTGATACAGCTCTTAGAATAAACTTCGTTGTGTCCATAATCATCTTTAACCCTTCAAGGAGTGATACGGCAGTGAAGCACAAATACAGATATGGATTACAGCACATATAAGCCTTATCTGTTTTGACAATATCTCTCGTATCTATAACGTGTTGATAAGCCAATTAACTTGCAGCCCCGGCTGTACCCAGATATCAATATTAATACATATCTTTCATATACACACTGGAGGGAAGACTACGCCCAAAAACATCGTGCAGCCCTCACTGCTCGCGGCTAGCACAGATCATCCTTTCACCCCTATCATAGGATGACTGGATGAGCCCTCAGGACCTCACCCGCCAAATCCTGTATACAGTAACTTACTTACAGACTGCCTGTTTCTTCTCGTTCACTCGAGGTCTCACCAAAGAATCCCCCAGCTCTTCTTCCACCTTGCAACTAGCCCGCCCATGCCTCTGCTTCCCTGTGAATTGCTTTACCACCAGGAAAAGCTTCGACCCTTCCACAACCTTCAGTTCTTCCCCATCCAGGCTGATGCTGTACTGCGAATCTCCGTCTCTTTCAGGACATCAGATTTTTTTCAGCCACCTCGCATTTCTCTTCACCATCCTCACCTGTCGCACGCAACCAGAGCAGGAGCTCCTCGTCGGCCCCACTACCACCTCCTCTTCCCCTCACCTGATTCAGGCAACGCGAGAACATGACCCGCATAATGTATCTGTTATGTCTTCTTCCAAGGTTCACTTGCACCCACCGAAGACACCCCCAACTTCTCGTGAAAAAACATTAAACAATCACGGTAACATTACACAACCCTGACGCACCCGCACATATGTTTCAAACCGCTCACCCTGACCACTGTTTACTCTCGCACACGTACGTTCCTCTTTCATCATAAAGAACAAAAAACCTCCAGGGTTTCTTAACACCCCCGCAGTTTTCCATGCAGGCCAGTGAGAGACGACAGTTCCCAAAATCCTTGTCTGCCTACTTTAAAGTCAGTCATCTTCTTTCTAAAGTTCATAAACAACCACATACACTCCCTTCTTATGTTGCAGGTTTCTCGACACTTTGACAAGCGTTAAGACCCCGGTCAACACACACACACACACCTTCCGCTACCGGATTCTCTGTACTTCTAACACACAATGGGATCCGGAATCCATATTGCATATACAATCAAGGTCATACGATATACCTTACCCATAAGGGGCCTTATATCCAATAACTTCTTCTCATTCGCACTCCACTTACTTAAGCGTAACTTAAGGGGTTACTTCATACCAGTCATCTGATACTCAAGCGTTTCCAAGAGAGACGTACATGCTTTCGGCATCCATTCGGCTGTCTTCTCAGTTCCAACCTGTCCACAATCTTCCATTCTTAAGGTGCACTGCAGCTCTTCTTCCTTAGTCATATCGTCTCCATATACTCACTCAGCACACTCCCATATACCCATCCCACTCAGCCAACAATCGCATCTTTTACATCATTCTTTAGCGTCGGTCTCGCAGAATGGCTTCCCGCCTCTCATGAACCACATCCTTCCACATCTGTAGCAATTGTGTTTGTCAAGTACATTTCTCATTCCTCGTAGACATCAGCCTCTATCATTTATTTACCTTTTGTTCAAACACCTCATCATTTTGACAGTCAGGCATTCCTTTCAGATGTTTATTTTACGTATTTTTTATCTATTATCAATTCTTTGCTTCCTATTCTAGAGAGCAACATGCCTCTTTGCCTTCCATTTTTTTCTCATATTTCCTCAACGGTCCAGATTCATTTCTTTTTCCCTTCTCTGATCAGTCGACCCCATCCTCTGCCCAGCTCTCTGTCTCTCGTCACGCCAAAAACACCTAGAGCTCCACACGCCCCTGTGGAGGTTGCCACAGACGCCCCGCAGACCACCAGGTACCTCTACCACAACACCTTAGTCTCATTCTCTCAGTTTCGACCGACAGTGTCCAGTCTGTCAACCTTTCCGTTTCATTCCCCCCGGCTTATCAACTGTTATATCCTCCACCTTGTTTCATTCACACTTTCTTGTCTCCATTAGCTGATAAGCTCTATCTCCCTCACCCCATCATAGATATCGTATAATCGACACTATCATATTTCTTAAGAAAGACCCACATTAGTCATGCACTTTATATATCTTTTTTTCTTCTGCTCTGCCCCTTCTCCGTCCCTACACCACTGTCAGGTTCATTATAATGACAGCGGGTTTTGGCAGATCGAGGATTATCAACGGCTTACCTTCTCAGGTACCGCTTCGCCGTTGACATTTTGGTTCCCAATGCCTCCGGACGATTACCCCTTCTGTCCTCGCTGCCCTTTCCCCTCTCTATCATCTTCCTTCCTATCTTTAATATCTCACTTGAATGTCACTCTGCGTTTTACTTTCTTGTCGTTGATAGGGAGGGTACGTCACTCGTACGGCGAGATTAAATCTCATCGTAAGTTGATTTGGTTACTGGCATAGTAAAACTCATCTCTCGAAAGGTAGACATTAGTATGAATAAATCCAATCATCTCTCGTAAAGTCTCAACCCTTCATTCGCAAGACCGTCTTCACTTCAACCAACCTGGTCCCCACTCCCACACATGTCACTGTTATAAACGAACGTCGCACAATTACCCACTCTTCTCCCACACACGTCTAACATTACAAAGTCACGTCTAACATTACAAAGTCACGCTTAAGAAAAAAAAAATAACCCCGATGTCCGCATATCTGCGTTCATCTTGCATTCCTAACACATTCCACTTTGCCCCTTCGAGGCCACAGACCTGTCGTAGGGTGCTCATAGGGACGCGGCTTGGTGTTCGGATCCATATCCTCCACGCGTGGGTATGAATATTTGCAGCACCGTAATTCTCGGAACGAACCACAGTTCCTTGAGAGTGTGACGAGCGAAGCAGTGCATGATGACGCATCTGGGTCTTTGACGCAGGAGTTAATCTCTCTCTGGAAGATTGGTGTTTTCCGAGTGACCTCCCGAGGAAATTCGCTGGTCCCCAATTTCGAAAAGATAACGTTCCTGTTCCTCAAGGGGTATGTACGCATTTCTAGCTTGTACCGATTACAGCCAGTCGGAGCTCAGGGCGTCTGGGGCGCCTGGTGTGGTGACGCTAGAGTCGTCGTGCCAAGGTGCAACGCCGCGCCGACCCGGGGGAGGGAGAGGGTCGGGTCGGGTGGGTCTTGGGGCTCGACACCAACAATACAACGGCCGGCGGCAGGACAATAGCCTGCGTGCCCCTGCATGGCTCCAAGGCTCCCCCGGGCTGACTAACTCTCTCCTGCCGGCGCAAACTTAATGAGCCGGCCCCGCGGGGGCAAGACAGTGCCATGGGCGATTGTTCTCTGGAGTCTACGGCAGTCTGTTTAATTTGTAGATGTGTGACCCTTATTAGCCCTGTGGGGGGGTGGTTTGCTGTAGCGACGGAGGAGCGGACGGTCCGGCGCTGCATGCATTAATGATGTGGTCTCGCCTGTGTGTCGACGCTTCCTGAGGGCGAATACCGCTTCGACTGATTTTGTTTTCACACCAGAATAGAATTAGCGATGATGATGGCCCCCTCGATGAACGGGTGAGGGGACGCCATCCACCCTCGGGTACGCCATGTACATCGTATCCGAGGGGATGAAAAAAAAAATCCTCATCATAAGTTACGATCCATATGAACTTTTGACACTGAACTAGTGCATTGTGTTGTAATTTCAGGCATGTAAAACAAACTTGCTAAGTAATAATTACAAGGCACAGTACAACCTTAAAAGTATCGTACTATCTATACTGATGACTTAGTAACGTTTAGATAATGTACTGTAGTATATCTGTACTGATAACAGGGCACAGTATTTGACATAATAGATAAGTGTCATCACAGTTGCTGTAAAACGCACTGTAGGTATTACTAGACAGCCTCACTTCCAAAATCAGAATGCTTAAGAAATATACAAGAATAGAAAAAAATGATATTCATCATACTATATCTCATGCTTATCACACGACACTTGGGTATCCAAGCTCTGTATCGTCTGAAGCCAGTAGCTAATTTTCAGGGGAGCAGATGTCGCAGTTCCCACACACTAGACTGTGTTCGGACGACCTGTTGAAGTCATTCCCTCAAATCTCTGGGGATATGAGTAAAGGAATGTGTGTTAGCGTCTCATGTGCAACGACAATAAAGAAAGGACGCGTGGAAAGAATGAGGTGATCTTGTTACTGGTAGGAAGATGTATAGAGGACTTTCATCGCGTTATAATTAATGTTCATACAGTGGGAGGACCTAACTTGGTTAGACTCGGTGACTGTCGAGAAGTGATTGGCGGTGTGCAGTTAACTAGCGTTAAAACTTGTCTCAGTCCCAACGTTTACTTCTGGTTCTCCCGAACTCTTTGGTCCGTCCAGCTTCAGCGTGCCTTCATTCTTCCTTAACACAAGACCCCATTCGTCCCAAACGCTTACCTCCGCTCCCTCCCACCAGGGTATCGCCTCGAGAACCTTGACTCTCCTTGAGCACAACGGGTACAACCCTGCGGTCCAGATGGCCTGACCTACTACGGCCTGACCCGCAAGAGTGGGGTCAGAGGTTATAGGCCGTCGTGCTCAAGGGAGGTAATGTCGTGTTCATAGGTCGTACCGCCCCGCTCGACGGGTCACAACTTACCCCGTCACTATCCTATACAAACACCTGTCTACTATGCCACACGAACACCTGGCTCCATCCTGCCCTAACACCTGGCTTCAGGAAGACCACGACTGTGCACCCCCGACGTGAGTAACGGTGGCGAGATAAGGAGAGGCGGCCGTGGAAGTTGCAAACTATCAGATATTACCAGATAAGTGAAACAGACGCGATAAGGAATGACTCCGTGTTATCAAGCCTAAAATAAATGAGTTCATGGTTTTCTTTATCACAAGAGAAAATTTTTAAAAGAAAAGTGTGTAAGTAACGTTCAAGCTCGCTGCTAACCTGACAGTATTATATATATATATATATATATATATATATATATATATATATATATATATATATATATATTCTATACCTGTCCGCCGTTTTCTATGTAGCATGCTGTTGATTTCCCCCACCTCCAATCTTGCTCCAAGGCCCTCACACTGACTTTTTTCATTATCCCATCCATGAGTAAATCAAACAACCACGATGAAATCACATATTCCGGACGAAGACCCGCCTTCACCGGGAACCACTTACCCTTCTCCCTTCCTACTCGCACGCTTACTTTGCAGTCGTATTAAAACTCCTCTCCGCTAGAGCAGCTTTCCATTTTCTCTCATGTACTTGTATCATCTTCCACGAGGCATTTCTGTCAACCTTGTCATTTGCTTTCTGCAAATCCGTAAGTGCCACACATACGTCACTCCTGATGCTTATTTTTTTCGAGTTTTTTGTAAGAAGTTGTGAGGGAAAATGCCCCGTGACCTTCAGTTTGTTGACGAGGAAAATAAACACCTGTTTGATAACGGTCGTTCTTGGAAAGATAACATTGATAGCAGGTCGTATAATCAGCGACCAATCATATACCACAATGGAAGCCTTTCCCGCACGTTTTCTGTGGCTGTTGCACTTGATAAGGATCGAACTTTCGCCAACTTCTTCTAAGAAACAACATTCATCTGTATGTCCTCCGGCAGTTCCTCTCAGTGCTATGGGAGTTGAACTCATTCTTTCCATCTTTTTGAAGCTTTCAGCACTGCGATTTGATAACGCTTGCACGAGCTCTTAAACAGAATTCACTCTGGTTCCTTTGCAGTTCCTCAGTACTCAAGCTCAGAGACAGAGAGCCGGGTTAGGGGACGAAGAATCCATCCAACCACACTCCCCTTACATGTGGCAGAAGGCATGAGAGGGAAGGTGGCTGATATTTGCGGAAGTGGAGGGTGGCTGGAAATCCTTACCCCCTGCATTAGGTTTTTAATGTAGGGAAAAAAAAAAAGTCAGCAAAGCGAAGAATTTTCCTCAAAGGTTGGATCAACCGCTCCCGACGCCAAGCGGGAGAAGACCTACATCTACTGACATACCTTTAGTACGAGCCCATACAAAACAGACGCATTTTCCTCGAAGTTGTGCAACTTTTGGGTAGTTCCGGTTTCAGGGCCATTCCCATTCATCAGCACACGTTTAGGTCCATGTCAGTACAACGTATGTTGGTGCGGGATACGGAGATTAGGTAAATCAGACTGCTTTCTTGTGCAAGTGATAAGGCATTATCAAGAGGAAGAAAAATCCTTTAATATGGCTGGAGTTTAGTTCCTCATTCGACTAAATTGTTGGTGCATTCTCTCGGACTTTTTTCTACGACAGAGCGTTACAGAAGCGGCGGGAAAGAGGGAGGAGGAGGAGGAGGAGGAGGGGGGGTGGGGGGGGGTAACGCTGATATGAAGGGGGGCTTTATGAGATATTCGGAAACTTTAAGGAACGAAGAAAGGAACAACTTCGAGGAGGGAACTGTCAAAGGAACTCATTTCATATGTGGGAGTTTCAAAGCCGACGTGTGTAATGTTACTATTTTTTTTTCTCTCTTTCCTTGAAGACAACTTGACTTTTAACACCACCAAGTTCCCAGAAGTGTAGCGCCATCTCAGGCGTGGGAGGAGAACAGTCAATGGAATATTACTACACCTGTTTACTGTTTACTGTGGTGCTGTTGGTGAATGACTCTCTCTGTCAAATATTCCCGGTGGTGTTTAGTAGAATGAACTCTCTGAAAGATTTACGTCCAGATCTTCTATTTTTTTTTTTTTCAATTCCCTCATCATCACCTTGCCTTGCTCCATAAAGGTCTGAACCATTTAAGCTCTCTTATCATATGTTTGTGAGTGTCTTGGTGTAGACGTTGGTAGGCGCAGCACTACTACCTTACATTACAAAAACATTGGTATCATCTTGACCTCCCCTGTGTGCTGGTACTGAGCTGGGTTCCCCTGAGATGGGTAGGTGGCGTCCCTAGACACATGGAAGGTCAACTAGGAGGTCTGGCCATTGGTAGATCGTCGCTGATGCGCTTATCTACTGCTATCGCACAACCCAAATGCGATATCCATCGATGATAGTCGTCTACGGCTACTTGCGAAACGCCGTCTAGCGCACAGATAATTATTTGTATCATTTGTCGCTTATTTCTCGTACAGACAAGCTGCGGTCTCCGAGCTTCTCCCAGCAAGGAATGGACATGACGATTATGAATCAATATACTTGGGAAACACGCCAAGCCTCCACTGTTGGGAGCACCTGCATATTCACAATCTGCCAGTGAATTATAGATGATGATTTACATAAGTTCTTAAAAGATAATTTTGCAACGAATGGAGTAGAGAGTGAACTGGCGAAGGCGAAGAGACACACGATTATCGACGGTCGTTTCGGCTGTAAAATGCGATCCATACTGGTTCATCGATGTATCGATCCTGTCTTATCAACTCCTGTCGACTGACTGGGCGCCACAGACGAAAGCACTCGAGTCAGGGAATGCAGGTAGAGCCTTTGTTCTCATTTCATCCAAGCTGTCTAGCTCAGGGTAACTTATGCATTTGCTGGTTATCTTCCAACTTACGATAACATGCATATGTTAATCGTGAAGTCGGATTATGAGATTAATCAGATGGCCTTGAGACTACAAAACAGGGTCTTGTAGCACACCAAAACGTCTCCCAGACCGAGCGCCTGGCTCTCTATATTGGGCAGTACTGGGTTGGGAGGCGGGGCTGTACAACCCACTACTGCCCTCAGACACGAGCCTGCACAGAGGGAGGTCTTACTAAGGATCCGTCGCAGGACCGGAACCCAACCTGACCAGTTGAGTCACTCCAAGACCCTCGCAGGTTGTCAGTCCCTCCCACGCCCCATCGTCACGCTGTCCTAGTTGTGTTTAACGCCCCGACTCTCTCCCCAGTCCATCGCTTCTCGTCAACATTCTCCCCACAATAGCTCCAATGCTGCCAATCCTCCCCAACACGCATGTAGTTCATGTGGCCTAAAACCTTTTACCACCAACACTGATTCCAAACTTAACACCTTTCCTTGGCCCGTCGCTGCCTCCCTTGCACAAACCGCTGGAGCACCTACTCCTCCTTGGCCCTACTCCGTGTCCCCTGGGGCGTCCGCTCCTTCCCCCTCCTCTCAGCCCCCAGCACACGGCCCCGGTCACCC
Organism: Panulirus argus; assembly: GCA_038088735.1. Taxonomy (NCBI): domain Eukaryota; kingdom Metazoa; phylum Arthropoda; class Malacostraca; order Decapoda; family Palinuridae; genus Panulirus; species Panulirus argus. Next base: position 34,873 of record JAYMFT010391436.1, read on the forward strand.
AGCAAGGGCGGCGGCTCGCAGTTCACGGGGATGGGCGGGCGGCAGCCTCCGCCATACCTCTGGTAGGATACAATTTCAAAGCATTGGACACATGTCTGGTCAAAATATAATACACACACACACACATTTTATATATATATATATATATAATATATATATATATATATATATATATATATCCCCTGGGGATAGGGGTGTAAGAATACTTCCCCCGTATTCCCT
>JAYMFT010391437.1:0-19659 GCA_038088735.1 Panulirus argus
CTACAGTAAATATTTAAGATAACCATAGTGTTTGTAGAGTTCTTTATCCACTATTCTGACAATTTTAATTGTTATAAGCATCATACTTCATATGTTGTCTCTTTGAGTGTCAAATCTTCATAATGAACTTTTCAGCTCCTCTTTTAAAATTGTTTTAATTGATTTTACAAAGGCATCGACCCTTTTCGAGAATTCTCAAATCGTCAAAAAATTTGCTTAAAGAATTATTTTTATTTATTTCTCAGTTCGCGGTAAACATACATAAATCACACCAAATGACCTTCTCCAACCTTTTGGACTTCCAATAGTTTTAGCCGTTATACCCAATTAAATTGAATATAATGACTAACTTCATATGATATCTTTATAAGATTTTTACATTGAAATAACCGCAATAAATGATATTTTTAATAACGTCAGTTTCATTAGTAAACATACATAATTACACAAAAATAGCCTCTATTGAACTTTATCGACTATTACAAAACATGTCATTATAACCTACATAACATATTTGTAATTTATATCTTCATATGGTCTCAAATAGTATCTAAAATCGTTATGTTCAGCTTTTCATTAATCAATCTAACATTACTTTTGTGAACCATTTCGACTATTATAAGAATTTTAGTCGTTATAACCACCTTAAAAGACTGTAACGGGTAACTATATGTCGTCTACGATTGTAATAGGCAGCATAAATGATCGCTTTGCTAACTTCTTAAAGCTCTAATAGTAAACAACTAAAATCACAAGTGACCTCTACAGAACCCTTCCGATTTTTCTAAATATTTTAGTCATAACTGTAATGACTAACATCATATGTTATCTTAGTTTGGGTCTCAAATTTCATATTCAGCTTTTCAGATCCACTCGTCTTTTTAAGATCGATTGCATTATAAAGAAATATTAAAAGTTTCGACCATTTTCAAGAATTCTCAGATGTATATTGCAAGTGTGGTAGATCGTCCTAACAGACAGATGATTTTTTTTTACCTATTTTTCATTGTTTACGGTAGACATGTAAAATCACGCCAAATGACCTCATACAACCTTTCGAAAATTCCATCTGTAGTCGCCATCAAATTAACACACTATAATTAATAAATTGATATGTTGTCTCCATTACAATTAAGATGGAAATAACCGACATAAATAATGTTTTACAATAAATTCCAAGTTTTTTTTGTACACGTATATTTACACAAAAAAATAATCCCCGTTATGACTGCCTTAACAGACTGTAATGACTAACGTCATATGTTGACATTAAAGTGTGGTCGATCGTAATAACGACATAAAGAACGTTTTTAATCATAGCTTCATTAAATCACACTAGTGTACCTTCTCGACTATATCAAGAAATGTATTTATTTTATGCAGCTATAATTACTATAATGACTAACCATATGTTGTCTACATTACAATTGTATTAGATTGAAATGAAAAAACATGTGATCGTTTTCACTTTCTTCAGTAAAAATCCATAATCAAACCAAATGACCAATAGGTTACTTTTTCGACAAATCTAATCATTTTTTGTCGTTATAACCAACTTAAAAGACATTAATGACAAACAATATATGGTGTCTTTATAAAAGAAAGTCAGATCGTCAGATTCCTTTCGTCTTTTTAAGATCATTTTCATTTATTTTCAAATAATATCAAACTAATGATTCGGCCCTTCTCAAGAACTCTCAAATCGTCATTTCAAGTGAAAAATGACAAAGAAATAGTTTTTATTTATTTCTCAGTTTTCCGTAAACATTTAAAATCACACCATCTTTAGTGGTTATAACAAACTTAACAATGTAATGAACAACCATATGTTTTCTAGATTACAAATTTGTAACATTTAAATAACCAGCCACAAATAAAATTCTTTAATAGCTTCTCAGAACTTCATTAGTGCACAGCCAAAATTACACAAAAATGGCCCCTATAGAACTTTATCGATTATAACAACTTTAGTCATTATAACAACGTTGCTGTTTCCATATATGACCATCATAAAAGACTGTAATGACTAACTTTCTATGTTGTCCCTTATTAAATTGTCTTAAATTGTAATAAACAACATAAATGATCGTTTTGCTATCATTTAAAATCACACCAAATGACCTCATTTTCATTGATTTTCTATGTAATATTGAGCACATTTTTGACCCTTTTCAAAACTTCTCAGATCTTCATTGTGTTAGATAATCAAAACAGGTTTATATGTCTCATAGTGTCTACGGTAAAGATACAAAATCACACCGAATCACATCTTATAACCTTCTCGAAAATTAAAACTTTAGCCGCTAAAACCATCTTGCCTGTATAGAAATTTTTATATTGGGTCCATTATAAATTTGTTAGATCAAAATAACTGACTTAAATGATCGTTTTTGTAGCTTCTCGAAGTTTCATTTGTATTCATGCAAATCTAAACAAAATAGAACTACAGAACCGGTCTGACTATTCCAGAAACTTAACAGACTCTGGCTAACTTCATATGTTCTCTAAATTAGAAGTGTGATCAATCGAAATAACCGACGTATATGAACGTTTATAAATAAACTTCCAGAACGTCTTTATTAATTGTTAATATGCAAAATATTTTTGAATCCTTTTCATGATTTCTCTATCGTCATTGCAAGTGTTTCAGATAGTAATTGTCATTACTTATTTCTCAGAGCTTCATCAGTAAACATCTAAAATCACATCTTTCGTCATTGTAATCACTAACTTCATATTAAATCGTAATAAACAACATAAATGATCGTTTTCATGAACTTTAAAATTACATAAAATGACCTATAGAGAACTTTTTCGACTATTCTAAACAGTAGTCGTTAAAAGCAACTTCACTAATGACAAATTTTCAGATCCTTTTCAAGAATTCTTGTCATGTTTACAAGTGTGTTAGATCGTCAAAAAATAACATTCTTTTTTTTCTTACGGAAGACAGTCTAAGAAGACTGTCTTCCGAAAAACATCAAAAATCGCACATAACTGCCATCTGTAACCTTTCCGATACTTCATATGTAGTCTCCATTAAAAGTTTGTTCGATCAAATTAACCGACATAAAAGATTGTTTTTAATAATTTCTCGAATTTTTTTAGTACATTTAGTACATTTGCATACGCACAAAAACATTTCAACAACTTTAGTCGTTATAACCAACTTAACAGACTGTAATTAGCTTCATATATTGTCTCCATTAAAAGTGTGTTCGATAGTTATAACCGACATAAATGAACGGTTTTGCTATCATCAATAATCATCCAAAAATTACGCTAAACGACCTTCTCGACTATTTCAACAATTTTAGTGGTTATATGCAACTTTTCAGATCATCTCAAGTTCTTTTACAAATCGTTTTCATTGATTTTCCAATAAATATTATACATTCATTGACCCTTTTCACCATCTCTAAAATCGTCATTACAAGTGTGTCAGATATTCATAAACTTAAAGGATTTTCTTTACTAACGTCTCAGAGCTTCATCAGTAAACATCCAAAATCAAACGAAGTATGCCCTTTTTTCGTTATAACCAGTTTAAAGGAGTGTAATGACTAACTTCATATTGAATGGTAATAAGCAATATTAATGATCGTTTTTATTTCTTTAGTCGTTTTAACAATCTAACTTTATATGTTGTCTCTATAGGAGACAAATCTTCATAATGATCTTTTCAAATCCTCTCTTAAAAACTATTAAACATATGCGTCGACCCTTTTTCAAGAATTCTCAAATCGATAAAAAAAATGACAAAGAATTGTTTTTATTTATTTCTCAGTGTCTTCGGCAAACATCCAAAACTCACACCCATTTGATAAGTTTTTTACATTGAAATAACCGAAATAAATGTTTTTAATAACCTCAGTTTCATTAGTACTCATACAAAATCACAGAAAAAAAGTCTCTATAAACTTTCTCGACTATTATATAAACTTTAGTCATTATCACCTACATAACAGACTTGTAATGATTAACTTCATATGTTGTCTCAAATAGTGTCTCAAATCGTCATGTTCATCTGTTCATATCCTCTCCTAATAACCAACATAATTACTCTCATCTTCATAAATCAAACATCTAAAATTACGCAATATAAGCCCTGGAAAACCATTTCATCTATTCCAAGAATTTATTCGTTATAACGAGTAACGAGTAACCGTATGTTGTCTACGATATAATTGTCTTAAATTGTAACAAGCAACAAAAATAACCATTTTGCTAACTTCTTAAAGCTTTAATAGTAAACAACGAAAATCTACAGAATCTTTTCGACTATTCAACATATTTTAGTCGGGATAACCAACATAAAAGTCTGTAATGACAAACATCAAATGTTGTCTGAGTATGGGTCTCAAATCTCATATTCAATTTTTCAGATCCTCTCTAGTCTTTCAAAGATCGATTTCATTATTTCTTTAAGTAATATTAAATGTTTTGACCCTTTTAAAGAATTCTCATATCTTCATTAAAAGTGTGGTAAGTCGTCATGACAGACTTAAATTATTTTTCTTTTCCTGTTTTTCATAGTCTACGGTAAACGTCTAAAATCACGCTGAATGAACCATCTTGGAAATTCCAACTGTAGTCGTTATCAAATTAACAGACTGTAATGACTAAATTAATATGTTGTCTCCGTTACATAAATGATGACTTCTAATAAACTCGGTTTCATTAGTACACATGCATATTTACACAAAAAATAACCACTGTACAACATTAATGACTATTCCATCAAATTTAATCGTTGACTGTAATGACTAACGTCATATTCTCTCAACATTAAAAGTGTGTTCAATCGTAAAACCGACATTTAAGAAATTTATTTACTTCATGCAGCTTGAATGACTGTAATGACTAATTTCATAGGTGTATTGAATTGTAATAAACAACATAAATGATCGTTTACACTTTCTTCTTCAGTAAACATCTATAATCAAACCAAATGGCCTGTTTATTGTAATAAACATTTTTCGACTATTCGAAAAGACATTAATGATTATAAAAGTTTTTTCGATCAAATTAACCGACATAAATGATTGTTTTTAATAATTTCTCGAATTTTTTAGTACATTTGCATACGCACAAAAACATAACTACTATAAAACCTTATTGATCATTTCAACAACTTTAGTCGTTATAACCAACTTAACAGACTGTAATTAGCTTCATATATTGTCTCCATTAAAAGTGTGTTCGATAGTTATAACCGACATAAATGAACGGTTTTGCTATCATCAATAATCATCCAAAAATTACGCTAAACGACCTTCTCGACTATTTCAACAATTTTAGTGGTTATATGCAACTTTTCAGTCATCTCAAGTTCTTTTACAAATCGTTTTCATTGATTTTCCATTAAATATTATACATTCATTGACCCTTTTCACCATCTCTAAAATCGTCATTACAAGTGTGTCACATTCAAATTTTATAGATCCAGTCATGTCTTTTTAAGATCGTTTTCATTCATTTTTCAAATAATATTGAATTAATGATTCGACTCTTTCATGAATTCTGAAATCGTTATTACAGTAGTGATTGATCATGAAAACTTACATAGAAATTGTTTTTATTTATTTCTCAGAGTGTCTTCTGTAAACATCTAAAATCACACCATCTTTAGTTGTTATAACCAACTTCACAGAATTCTAAATTTCTAAATTACAAATGTTTTACGTGTAGATAACCAGAATAAATAGTTTTTTAAAAACATCTGAGAGCTTCATTAGTACACATCCATAATCACAAAAATAGCACCTATATAGCTTTATCAATTATTACAACTTTTGTTTTTTCCATATATGTCTCAAATCAAATTCAATCTTTGATGTCCTCTCTAATAAACCAACACATAAAATCACTTCAACAATCATTAGAGAACTATTTCGACTATTCCAACAATTTTAGTCGTTATAAACACCTTAAAAGACTGCAAATAACTTCATAGGTTGTCTCCGACACAGTCACCTAAGGTCTTAGTATGCAAAATAAATGATCGTTGTACAAAATGACCTCTAGACAACCTTCTCGAATATTCTAAATGTTTTAGTTGTTCTAACTTAAATGACTTTAACGACTAGCTACATATGTTGTCTATGTGAGGGTCTAAAATTGTCTCAAGTCTTGTTAAGATCGTTTTCAATATTTCATATAAAGTCAAATTCATGCTTTGAACCTGTTTAAGAATTCTCGTATGACCTATAACCCTCTCGAAAATTATAACATCTTACCAGATTGTAATGATTAAGTTCATATGATGTCTTCATTACGAGTTTGTTAGATGGAAATAACCGACATAATTGATCGTTTTTTATACCTTCTTGGTTTCATTAGTACACATACAAAGATAATCTCTATAGAACTATTTCAACAACTTTAGTCGCTACAACCAACTTAACAGACTGTTTTGTCCGTTTTCAAGAATCATCAAATCATTACTGCAAGTGTGTTATATCATCATAAATGACTTAAATGATTGTATTTCCCTATTTCTTATGGTTTTTACGTAAGTCAAAAATAACAAATGACCTCGAAAGTTACTTAACAGACTGTAATGACTAAATTCATTACAACTTTCTTAGATTGAAATAACCGATATAAATGATCCTTTTTAATGAACTCAAAATTTCCTTAGTAAAATGCATATTTGCTCAACAACTTCAGTCGTTATAACAAGATTAACAGACTGTGATGATGCTTCATTTGTTGTCTGCATTTAAAGTGTGTTCGATCGTAATAACGGACATATTTACTATCTTATCATAGGTTCATCAATAAGCATCCAAAATAACAATAAAGGACCTCCAGTGCATCTCCACTATTTCAAGAAGTTTAGCCGTTTTATGCAACTTAAAAAAACTGTAGTGACTAACTTCATATATTGTCTCAAATCGTCATATTCAACTTTTCTGATCATCTCAAGTTGTTTTTCAGAACGTTTTCATAAATTTTTCAATTAGCATTAAACATTTTTGAACCCTTTTAATGATTTCTCAAATCATTACAAGTGTAGATATTCTCATAGACTTAAATGATCATCTTTATTAACTCAGAGCTTCATAACTAACTATTAAAATCACACGGTGTGCTCTTTATAAAGTTCTCAATTCAAACAACTTAAGTCGTTATATCTTCATATTAGATAGTAAAAAAAGCATATATGATCGTTTATGCTAACTTCTTAAGTAAAACATTCAAAATAACACCGAATGAACTGTGGAGAACTTTTTTGACAATTCTAACAATTTTAGTCGTTATAACCAACTTAAAAGAAAGTCTTAAAATTCTAGAAATCGTTTTCATTCATTTTTCAAGAAAATGCCTTAAGTCGTCATTACAAGTGTGTCAGATCGTCAAAAAATGATGTAAATGATGTAAAGAATCATTACAACATCCAAAAATGACACCAGATGACCTCTTGTAACCTCGTAAATTCCAACTGTCTTAGTCGTTGTAACCAACTAAACAGAATGTAATGAATAGCTTCATATGTTTTCTAGATTACAAGTTTGTTACATTGAAATAACCGATATAAATGATATTTCTCAAAAACTCAGATTTTCATTAGTACACATTCATAATCACACAAAAATAGCCTGTATAGAACTTTATCGACTTAAAACTTTAGTCATTATAACCAACTAAATGTCTGAAATCGTCATATTCAACTTTTTATATCCTCTCGTAATAACCAATATAAATGATCCCTCTTACTAATTTCTCTCAGCTGTATCAGAAAAATCTAGAATCACGCCATATTTCAACAATTCACACAACTTTAGTCGTTATGACAACCTCAACAGACTGTAATGATTAACTTCGTATGTTGTCCCCAATAAGTCTTAGACTGTAGAAACATTAATGATACTTTTGCTATCTTCTTATAGCTTCAATAGTTAACATTTAAAATCACACCAAATGACCTCTAGAGAACCTCGACAAATTTTCCGATCCTCTCGCCTTTTTTTGATCGTTTTCTTTTATTTTCTATATAATATCAACCACATTTTTGACCCTTTTCAAAACTTCTCAGATCATTACAAGAGTGTTAGATCGTCAAAACCGACATACATGATTCTTTTTAACTGTGTTTCATAGTGTCTATTGTAAAGACACAAAATCACGCCAAATGACCTCCTCGAAATTATAACTGTAGCCGTTATAAATAACTTGATTGTAATGAATAAATCTATATATTTTCTCCAATATAAGTTTGTTACATCAAAATAACTGGCAATAAATGATAGTTTTTAATAACCTCGAAATTTAATTTGTACTCATGCAGATCTACACAAAGTATAACTTCTACAGATCCGTGCTGACTATTCCTAAAACTTTAGTCGTTATAGCCAACTTAATAGACTCTAATGACTAACTTCATATATAGTGTCCATTAAAAGTGTGATCGATCGTAATAACCAACATAGATGGACGTCTTTGCTATCTTATCAGAACTTCATAAATGAACTTACAGTATCTCACTAAACGACCTCTAGTGAACCTTTTTCGACAATTTCAAAAATTTATTCTTACTATACAGCTTAAATGACTATATTCGTATAATATCTCAATTAGCATCTAAAATCGTCATATTGAACTTTTCACATATCCTCAAGCTGTTTTTCAGAAGGTTTTCATTAATTTTTATGATTAAACATATTCTTGGATCCTTTTCATGATTTCACTATCGTCACACTCAAATAATCATCATTACTAACTTTTCATAGCTTCATCAGTAAACATCCAAAATCACACGTTCTTTAGAAATCTCGATTATTCAAACAACTTTAGTCTATAAATAGTTTCAAGGACTGTAATGACTAACTTCATATTAAATCGTAATAAACAGCATAAATGACCTATAGAGTTTTTTCGACTATTCTAAATAATTTAGTCATTATAACCAACTCGACAAATGACTAATTTTATATAATGTCTCTATAAGAGTGCTAAATCGTTATATTCAACTTTTCAGATCGTAAGTCTTTTTAATATCATCATTAAATTTTCAAGTAATGCTTCAACCCTTTTCAAGAATTCTTAAATCATTTTTGCAAGTGTGTAACATCGTCAAAAAATATCTTAAAGAATCATTTTTATATATTTCTCCAACTGTTTCCGGTAAACAAAAAAATAAAAAATAACTGCCTCCTGTAACCTTCTCGACAATTCTAACAGCTTTAGTCGTTATACCCAACTTTACTAATGACTAATTTCATATATTGTCTCTATAAGAATGTTAAATCGATATATTCAACATTTCAGATCCTATTGTCTTCATTGATTTTTCATATGTTTCGAGCCTTTTCAAGAATTCTTAAATCGTCTTTAGTCCTTAAAAGAATCTAATGAGTAAATTCATATGTAGTTCGATTGAAACAACGACATAAGTGACCGTTTTTCATAATTTCTCGGTTTCATTAGTACATATGCATACGCACTCAAATATAACTTCTATAGAACCTTATTGATTATTCCAGTAATCTCAGTCGTTATAACCAACTTGAGACTGTAACTTCATACGTTGTCTCCAATAAAAGTGTGTTTGATAGTAATAACCGACATAAATGAACGATATTGCTATCTTATCATAGCTTCATCAATAAACATCAAAAATCAAACAAGACGACCTTTAAGTAAACCTTCTCGACTATTCCAACAATTTTAGTCGTTATATACAACTTAAAAGGCTGCAATGACTAGCTTAAAATGTTGTCTTTCTTAGTGACAAATTGTTATACTCAACTTTTCCGATCATTTCATGTCTTTCAAATCGTTTTCATGAATTTTCCAATAAATATTAAACACATTCATAGACTATTTTCACCATTTCTTAAATGATTGTCTTTACTAACGTCTGAGCTTTATTACTAAACATACATTAAAACCTTGACTATTCATACAACTTTAATAGCTATAACCAATTTCAAGGAGTGTAATAACTAACTTCATATAAGGTCTAATAAACAATATTAATATTCGTTTTCACTAACTTCTACAGTAAAAATTTAAGATAACCATAGTATTTGTATAGTTCTTTTCCCACTATTCTGACAATTTTAATCGCTATAACCATCTAACTTCATATGTTGTCCCTTTGTGTGTCAAATCTTCATAATGAACTTTTCCGTTCCTCTTTTAAGTTCGTTTTGATTGATATTTCAAGAACCATTAAACACATTCTTCGACCCTTATCAAGTATTCTCAAATCGTCAAAAAATGGCTTATAGAATTATTTTCATTTATTTCTCAATGTCTACGCTAAACATCCACAAATCACACCAAATGACCTTCTGTAACCTTTTTGACATTTCCAATTAAACTGAACATAATGACTAACTTCATATAACATATCTATGTCTTTTACATTGAAATAAACGACATAAATGATATTTTTTTAATAACTTCTCAGTTTCATTGGCACACATACATAATTACACAAAATTCCCTCTATTGAACTTAATCGACTATTACAAAAACATGTCATTATAACCAACATAGCATATTTGTAATTAATATCTTCATATGATGTCTCAAATAGTGTTTAAAATCGTTATGTTCAACTTTTCATAACTTCTCTTAATAACAAACATAAATGATCCTTTTTACTGCATTCTGTCAGCGTCTTAAATCAAACATCTAAAATTACTCCAATATTAGTCGTTATAACCACCTTAAAAGACTGTAACGAGTAACTATATGTTGTCTACAATACAATTGTCTTAAATTGTAATAGGCAGCATAAATGATCGTTTTGTTAACTTCTGAAAGCTCTGATAGCATACAACTAAAATCACAAGTGACCTCTACAGAACCTTTCCGACTATTCTAAATATTTTAGTCGTTTTAACCGACATAAAAGACTGTAATGACTAACATCATATGTTGTCTCAGTATGGGTCTCAAATCTCATATTCATCTAAAATCACGCTAAATGACCTCATACAACCTCGAAAACTCCAACTGCAGTTGTTATTAAATTAACAGACTGTAATGAATAAATTAATATGCTGTCTACATTACAATTTTTTAAGATCGAAATAACCGACATAAATGATCTTTTCCAATAAATTCCAAGTTTCATTAGTACACAAGAAATAACTTCTGTAGAACATTAATGACTATTTCAACAAATTTAGTTGTTATGACTGACTTAACAGACTGTCATTAAAGTGTGTTCAGTCGTAATAACCGACATAAACGTTTTTACTCTTATTATAGCTTCATCAATTAATATCCCAAATCACACTATAGTGTACCTTCTCGACTATTTCAAGAAATTTGTTTATTTTGTGCAGCTCTAATGACTGTAATGACTAACCATATGTTGTCTACATTACAAATGTATTAGATTGAAGTAAAAAAACATAAATGATCGTTTTCATTTTCTTCAATAAAAATCAATAATCAAACCAAATTACCTATAGGTTACTTTTTCGACAAATCTAATCATTTTTTGTCGTTATAACCAACTTAAAATACATTAATGACAAATAATATGTGATTTGACTCTCTTATACAATCAAATCGTCATATTCAACTTCCTACATCATTTCAAGTCTTTTTAAGGTCATTTTCATTTGTTTTTCAAATAATATAAAACTAATCATTCGGCCCTTCTCAAGAACTCTCAAATCGTCATTACAAGTGAAAAATGACAAAGAAATTGTTTTCATTTATTTCTCAGTTTTCCGTAAACATTTAAAATCACACCAAATTTTGTGGTTATAACCAACTTAACAGAATGTAATGAATAACCATAATCTTTCTAGATTACAAATTGGTAACATTTAAATAACCAGCCACAAATAATATTCTTTAATAACTTTTCAGAGCTTCATTAGTGCACAGCCAAAGTTACACAAAAATAGCCCAATAGAACTTTATCGATTTTAACAACTTTAATCATTATAACCAACTTAAAACACGTTGTTGTTTCCATATATGTCGAAAATCGTCAAATTCAATCATTTATATGCTCTTGTAATAGCCAACATAAAGGATCCGTTTTAATGATTTATCTCAGCTTCATCAATAAACATATAAAATCACTATTTTGACTTCCAACAACTTTAAGTCGATATGACCATCTTAAAGGACTGTAATTAACTTGGTATATTGTCTTTTATTAAATTGTCTTAAAATGTAATACACAACATAAATGATCGTTTTGCTATCTTAGAGATTCAATAGTTGACATTTAAAATTACACCAAATGACCTCTAAACCTTCTCGACTATTTTCAGATCCTCTCTTCTTTATATGATCATTTTCACTGATTTTCTATGTAATATTAAGCACATTTTTGACCCTTTTCAAAACTTCTCAGATCATTAAGTGTGTTAGATAATCAAAACAGGTCTATATGATTGTTTTTACCTGTAAAGTTGCGAAATCACGTCAAATGACCTCCTATAACCTTCTCGAAAATTAAAACTTTAGCCGCTAAAACCATCATGTCTGTAAAGAAATTTATATATTGGATCCATTATAAGTTTGTTTACTTATTTCTCCGTAAACATCAAAAATCACACAACTTCACAGACTATATTGACAAACTTCATATGTTGTCTCCATTAAAAGTTTGTTCGATCGAACAAACCAACATAAATGATCGTTTTTAATAATTTCTCGAATTTTCTTAAGTACATTTACATACGCGCTATAGAACCTTACTGATTTTTTCAACAACTTTAGTCGTTATAACCAACTTAACAGACTGCAATTAGCTTCATATGTTGTCTCCATTAAAAGTGTGTTCGATCGTAATAACCGACATATATGAACTTTTTGCTATCAATAATTATCCAAAATTACGCTAAACGACCATTACTAAACCTTCTCGACAATTTCAACAATTTTAGTGGTTATATGCAACTTAAAAGACTGTAAGGACTAACTTTCATATGTTGTCTCTGTCTGTGTCTCAAATCGTTATACTCAACTTTTCAGATCAAGTTCTTTTTCAAATCGTTTTTACAAATTTTCCAAAAAATATTAATTATTCATTGACCCTTTTCATCATTTCTCAAATCGTCATTACAAGGGTGTTAGATATTCATAAATTAAAAGCATCGTCTTTACTAACGTCTCAGAGCTTTAGAAACAACTATTCAAGGAGTGTAATGACTAACTTTATATTGGATATAAATAATAGTTTTTACTAACTCCTTTAGTAAAATTTAAATTGACACCATTAATCCTAGTAGAGAACTTTCTCGACTATTCTAACAATTTTAGTCATAACAATCTAACTTCATATGTTGTCTCTATAGGAGATTCAAATCTTCATAATAATCTTTTCAAATCCTCTCTTAAAAACTATTAAACATATGCGTCGACCCTTTTTCAAGAATTCTCAAGTCGTTAAAAAAGGAGAAAGAATTATTTTTATTAATTTTTCAGTGTCTTAGGCAAACATCCAAAAATCACACTAAATGACCCCCTGTATCCTTTTTGAAAATTTGCGATTTCGGTCGTTATACCCAACTGATAAGTTTTTTACATTGAAATAACCGAAATCTATGACAATTTTTAATAACCTAAGTTTCATTAGTACACATTCAAAATCACACAAAATAGCCTCTATAGAACTTTCTCGACTATTACAAAAACTTTCGTCATTACAACATACATAACAGAATCGTAATGATTAGCTTCATATGTTGTCTCAAATAGTGTCTCAAATCGTTATGTTCAACTTTTCATATCCTTCAGTAATAACCAAAATAACTTTTCTCAGCTTCATAAACCAAACATCTAAAACTACGCATTATACGCTCTAGAAAACCATATCGTCAATTATATGAATTTATTCGTTATAACCACCTTAAAAGACTGTAACGAGTAACCGTATGTTGTCTACAATACAATTGTCCTAAATTTTAACAAGCAACAAAAATGATCATTTTGCTAACTTCTTAAATCCACACAACCTTTTCGACTACTCAAAATATTTTAGTCGTGATAACCAGTATAAAAGTCTTTAATGGTTAGTCATCGAACTTTTCAGATGTTCTCAAGTCTTTTTAAGATCGATTTCATCATTTTTTTAAGAAATATTAAACGTTTTGACCCTTTTCACCCTTTTCAAGAATTCTCATATCTTCATTAAGTGTGGTAAATCGTCATAACTGACAAATGATTTTTCTTTTTCTGTATTTCATAGTCTACGGTAATCGTCTAAAATCATGCCAAATGAACCGTCTTAAAAATTCCAACTGTTGTCGTTATTAAATTAACATGTTTTTAAATTATTAAATTAGTATGTTTTCTCCGTTACAAATATGTTAGATCGACATACATGATGATTTCTAATAAACTCGGTTTCATTAGTACACGTGCATATTTACACAAAAAATAAGCACTATGCAACATTAATGACTATTCCAACAAAAATAATCGTTATGACTGTAATGACTAACGTCATATTCTGTCGACATTAAAAGTGTGTTCGATCGTAAAACCGACAAAGATGAACATTTTTACTCTTATCAAAGGTTCATCAATATCTCAATTCACACTAAACAACCTCTATTTTAAGAAATTTATTTATTTCATGCGGCTTGAATGAATGTAATGACTAATTTCATAGGTGTATTAAATTGTAATAAACAACATGAATGATCGTTTCCACTTTCTTCTTTAGTAAACATCTATAATCAAATCAAATGTCTGTATATTGTAATAAACAACGTAAATGATCGTTTCCACTTTCTTCTTATAACAAAACCAAATGACCTGTAGATAACTTTATCGATTATTCCAAAAGACATTAATGATAAACAATACATAATGTCTTTATAAGACTGTCAAATCCTCATATTCAACTTTTTAGATCCTGTCAAGTCTTTTTGAGATCGTTTTCATTCATTTTTCAAATAATATTATATTAATGATTCGACCCTTTTCAAGAATTCTCAAATCGTTATTAAAGGAGTCTTTGATCATGAAAAATGTCTTCCGTAAACATCTGAAATCACGCCTTCTTTAGTTGTTATAAACAATTTCACAGAATTTAATGAATAGACATATATTTTCTAAATTAAAAATGTTTTACGTTTAGATAACCAGCATAGATAATGTTTTTTAAAAACTTCTCAGGGCTTCATTAGTACACATCCATAATCACACAAAAATAGCCCCTATAGAACTTTATCGACTATTAAACTTTTGTCATTATAACCAACTTAACAAACGTAATGATTTTCATTTGTTTTTTCCATATATGTCTCAAATCAAAATCAATCTTTTATGTCCTCTCGTAATAACCAACATATAAAATCACCTTATTAATCATTAGAGAACTATTTCGACTATTCCAACAATTTTAGTCGTTATAAACACCCTAAAAGACTGTAATTAACTTTGTAGGTTGTCTCCGACACAGTTACCTTAGATCTTAGTATGCAAAATAAATGATCGTTTTACTAAATGACCTCTAGAGAACCTTCTCGAATATTCTATATGTTTTATTTGTTCTAACCAACTTAAATGACTTTAATGACTAGCTACATATGTTGTCTATGCAAGGGTCTCAAATTGTCATATTCAGTTTTCAAATGCTCTCGATCCTTTTAAAGATCGTTTTCATTATTATTTAATATAAAATCAAACTCATGTTTTGAACCTTTTTAAGAATTCTCAAATCTTCGTTACGAGTATTTTAGACCGTCATATTGAACGTTTATACATATTTTCATAGAGTCTGCGGTAAACATCCAAAATCACTCCATATGACCTATAACCCTCTCGAAAATTAGTTTGTTAGATGGAAATAACCGACATAATTGATCGTTTTTTATAACCTTGGTTTCATTAGTACACATACATACTCGTACAAAGATAATATCTATAGAAATATTTCAACAACTTTAGTCTTTACAACCAACTTAACAGACTGCAATGGTTCTCAAATCGTCATATTCATCTTTTCAGAACCTCCCCAGTCTTTTTAAAATATTAAACACATGTTTTGTCCGTTTCCAAGAATTATCAAATCATCATTGCAAGTGTGTTAGATCATCATAAATGACTTAAATGATTGTATTTTCCTATTTCTAATAGTGTCTACGTAAGTCAAAAATAACTACAAATGACCTCGAAAGTTACTTAACAGACTGTAATGACTAAATTCATATATTGACCCCATTACAACTTTCTTAGATTGAAATAACAGATATAAATGATCCTTTTTAAAAAAAAAAGTTTCCTTAGTAAACATGCATATTTACACAACTTTATTCGTTAAAAGTGTGTTCCATCGTAATAACGGACATATTTACTATCTTATCATAGGTTCATCAATAAACATCCAAAATACCAATAAATGACTTCCAGTGCATCTTCTCGACTATTTCAAGAAGTTTAGTCGTTTTATGCAGCTTAAAAAACTGTAATGACTAACTTCATATATTGTCTCTGTTAGTGTCTCAAATCGTCATAGTGAACTTTTCTGATCATTTCAATTTGTTTTTCAGAACGTTTTTCATAAATTTTTCAATTACCATTAAGCACATTTTTGGACCCTTTTAAAGATTTCTTAAATCATTACGGTGTGCTCTTTAGAAAGTTCTCAACAATTCAAACAACTTGAGTCGTTATAACCTTCATAATGGACTGTAATGACTATTATCATAGATCGTAATAAACAACATAAATGATCGTTTATGCTAACCTCATAAGTAAACATTCACAATAACACCAAATGAACTGTAGAGAACTTTTTTGACTATCCTAACAAAGAATATTATGACTATTACGGTGTTAAATATTCAACGTTTCAGATCCTCTTAAGTCTTAAAATTGTTAAGATCTTTTTCATTCATTTTTCAAGAACATGCCTCGACCCTTTTCAAGTGTGTTAGATCGTCAAAAAATGATTTGAAGAATCATTACAACATCCACGTAAACTCCAACAGTCTTATTCGTTGTAACGAACTAAACAGAATGCAATGTTTTCTAGATTAAAGGTTTTTTTACATTGAAATTACTGATATAAATATTTTTTTTCAAAAGTTCTCAGATTTTCATTAGTACACATTCATAATCAAACAAAAATAGTCTGTATAGAAGTTTATCGACTTACAACTTTAGTCATTATAACCAACTAACTTCATGTGTTGTCTCCATAAGTGTCTCCATAAGTGCCTATTCAACTTTTTATATCCTCTCGTAATAACCAACATAATTTCTCTCAGCTGTATCAGAAAAATCTAGAATCACGCCATATGACTTCTAGAGAATCATTTCAGTAATTCACACAACTGTCATCACAACCATTACAGACTGTAATGACTGTAATGATTATGTTGTCTCCAATAAGTCTTAGATTGTAATAAAAAACAAGATAGTTTTGCGATCTTCCTAGAACTTCAATAGTTAACATTTAAAATCACACTAAATGACCTCTAGTGAACCTTCTCGACTATGTTCAGATCCTCTTGCCCTTTTTTGATCGTTTTCTTTGATTTTCTATATAATATTAAGCACATTTTTGACCCTTTTTAAATCAGATCATTACAAGCGTGTTAGATCGTCATAACCGACATAAATGATTCTTTTTACCTATGTCTCATAGTGTCTACGGTAAATGACCTCGAAATTACAAATGTAGCCGTTATAAATAACTTAACTGTAAAGAATAAATCTATATATTTTCTCCAATACAAGTTTGTTACATCAAAAGAACTGACATAAATGATCGTTTTCAATAACGAAGTTTCATTTGTACTCATACAGATCTACACAAAGTATAACTTCTACAGAACCGCGCTGACTATTCCAAAAACTTTAGTCGTTTTAACCAATTTAACAGACTCTAATGACTAACTTTATATATTGTCTCCATTAAAAGGGTGATCGATCGTAATAACCGATATGAATGAACGTTTTTGCTATCTTATCATAAAATTATAAATAAACTTCCCGAATCACACTAAACGACCTCTAGTGAACCTTTCTCGACAATTTCAAGAAATTTATTTGTACTCTGCAGCTTATATATTATCTCTATTTAGCATCTAAAATCGTCATATTTAACTTTTCAAGTATCCTCAAGCTGTTTTTCAGAAGGTTTTAATTATTCTTTTAAGAATAAACATATTCTTGGATCCCTTCATGATTTCTCTATCGTCAATAACTTCTCAGAGCTTCATCAGTAAACATCCAAAATCACACGTTCTTCTTTAGAAACTTCTCGCCTATTCAAGCAACTTTATATTAAATCATAATAAACAGAATAAATGGTTATTTTTATTAACTTTAGCAAACATTCAAAATAACACCAACTGACCTATAGAGAACTTTTTCGACTATTCTAAACACGTTATATTCAACTTTTCAGATCCTCTTGTCTTTTTTATATTGTCAATTAATTTTTCAAATAATTCTAAACACATGCTTCGACCCTTTTCAAGAATTCTTAAATCGTCCTTACAAGTGTGTTAGATCGTCAAAAAATATCTTTATTTTTTCATATTTCTCTGACTGTTTCCGGTACACATTAAAAATCACACATAACTGACTCCTGTAACCTTCTCGACAATTCTAACAGCTTTAGTCGTTATACCCAACTTGACTCATGACTAATTTCATATATTGTCTCTAAAAGAATGTTAAGTCGTTATATTCAACTTTTCAGATCCTCTTGTCTTTTTCTTATTTTCATTAATTTATCAAATAATAATAAACACATGCTTCGAGCCTTTTCAAGAATTCTTAAATCGACTTTAGTCCTTAACATACTCTAATGACTAAATCCAATAAAAGTTTGTTCGATCGAAACAACCTACATAAACGATCGTTTTTGACAATTTATCGGTTTCATTAGCACATATGCATGCACACACAAATACAACCTCTATAGAACCTTACTGATTATTCCAGCAGTCTCAGTCGTTATAACCAACTTGACTGTAACTACCTTCATATGTTGTCTCCATTAAAAGTGTGTTCGATAGTAATAACCAACATGAATGAATGATTTTGCTATCTTGTCTTAGCTTCATCAATAAACATCAAAAATCAAGCTAAACGACCTTTAAGTAAACCTCGACCATTTCAACAATTTTAGTCGTTATATGCAACTTAAAAGACAACTTTTCAGATCATGTCAAGTTGTTTTTCAAATCGTTTTCATTAATTTTCCAATAAATATTAAACAAATTCTTTGACTTCTCGTCATTACAGGTGTGCTAGATAGTCAAATTATCGTCTTTATTAACGTCTCAGAAGTTCATCAGTAAACATCAAAATTATACGGTGTGCTCATTAGAAGGGACTATTCAAACAACTTTAGTCGCTATAACCAATTTCAAGGAGTGTAATACCTAACTTCATATTAGGTCTAATAAACAATATTTATAATCGTTTTTACTAACTTCTACAGTAAAAATTTAAGATAACCATAGTATATGTAGAGTTCTTTATCCACTATTCTGACAATTTTAATCGTTATAACCATCTAACTTCATATGTTGTCTCTTTGAATGTCAAATCTTCATAATGAACTTTTCAAATGACCTTCTGTAACCTTTCGGACTTCCAATAGTTTTGGTCGTTATACCCAATTAAGTTGAATATAATGACTAACTTTATATGATATCTTTATAAGATTCTTACATTGAAATAACCGAAATAAATGATATTTTT
>JAYMFT010391448.1:0-19658 GCA_038088735.1 Panulirus argus
TACCAATAGAACTTTGATTTGTGATGTTTTGAATCTAATTGCGACGAATATTTTCTTTATCTTTCCACATTGGTACACCAGCATTTTCATTTTCTTTTTAGAACATTCTTACTAACATTTTTTACATGATTTCTCGAGACATTTCAAAATCCGCTCTGCAGGTCAAAAAAAAAAACATTATACGTCAACAACACATTTTGAAGAATTTGTATAAAAGGGCGAAGTTAGATCATTTCCCAGATGCTTTCATTTAATACTGACGACAATTTGAAAAACCGATAATTATCTAATTAGCACCATGGTAGTTGGGACGTCACACTGCCCACACCTGACTTAATTCCATGAATCGCTGCGTCAGACTCAGCTCCGGTGCTGCTTAAAGGTTCAGGCAAATGGATTGAAAGCGATAAAAGAACGTCGACCGAGGTTCCATCACGAACGCAAATGGACCGATTTGTCGCCCGTCTCGCCCAGTCACGAGACCTCCTCCTCCTCCTCCTCCCGCCCCCCGTGAGGGGCGCGCTGTCTGAACTTAAAAGTGTACATACGGGAAGGGGTTTGCTATTACTGACGTTATTCCGAACACTGCCACGACTTGGCAACCAAGACGACGACGACTATGACGACAACGACGAAGATGGTGACAACGATGATGGTGATTTATGGCGACAGAGATTAATTGCGGCGACTGTAGATATCTTTGCTATGGCGCCTGCTCCCATGGTGACTGTGGCAACCACTGCTATGGTGATTTTATGGCAATACTATGTTTGTGTCTGTGACGACGACCAGTCTGGTGTCTGTGGCGACGACCAACTTAGTGTCTGTGAGGTCGACCAGCCCTGTGTCTGTAGGGACGACCACGATGGTGACCGTTGAGACGACCACGAAGCCGACCTACGAATGCCAATCCGACGTCGGCCCCCTCTGCTCCGGGCGGCTGGTGTGTGTCTATATTAAGCCGGAACCAGTCGTCACCCTACCTGGCTGGCTGGGGTGGTTGGTGGTGGACTGGACAACCTCTCTACCTGACAATAACCACACGGGCGGTCGATCGAATCCCCTCCTCTACCCCTCCGCCCCCCCCCCTCCCCCCTTTCTCCCCAGAGTCCTCCTACTGACCACCCTCTTTCCCCATCTCATCGATAGCATTACGCACCGAACACCTAATTATAGCACAAGTGTAATACGCCGAACGCACGAAGGATTTTCAGAAGGAATGAAATCTAGTGTTTGTCGCTACCACCGAGGTGTCCAAAGCGGTAGGCGCAAGAAAGGATAACAGAGATCAAAAACTAGAGTTCCAAAGCTTCGACGTGTAGGGAAAGAAGCAGGTATCAAAACGGCCCACCCTTGAGTTGCCGATGGTTTCATTTACTTTCATTCTAATGTAGTGTTCTAGCTAGTCTCTCCTATCTCCGGCCGCACATTTTACGATCTCACAATGCCTAAAGTTTTCGTTTTGACTTTAAGTGTTTCGATGTCTTGCTGTCATGCGGAATCAAAGTCCCAGATGACAAACTACTAGAAACTTATAAAAGCCAAGAACGTAATTCTGTCATTTCTAACATTAACATTCTAACATTTGTTGTTGTATACCTGAGAGCTCGGGGTTCCTCTTTACACTGTGTTGAGTAAGCCTCTGTACAGCAGCTTGCGGTAAATGGTACAGATATGCCATGGTGTCGAAGTTGCCGTTGCTGACCATGACGCATTCACGGTGTCGCCTGAGGTCGAACGCATAGGTTCGAATCCTGGTTGCGACAGTCGGTCCACAGTCAACCCGGCTGTTCATCCTCCCTTAAAGGTTAGTCGATAAATTGGGTACCCGGGTTTGTCAATAGTTAAGATTCGACTTTCAGTCTTGAAGGTTATGTTTTATGGATACCAATTTGTCTACAAAAAGCTTTAGTTGTTTTCTAGAAAAAGTTTACGGCCAAGGCTATTTAAAGATTACGTGTATGCAGTTATGATTGGTTTACTTTTTGCAATAGGTTTCGGCGTGTACGAAGGTATCATTAACTCGTGTAATCATGATGGAGTCCCTTTTGAACATTCTGGGACATGATGTCATAAGGAGATCAGTCAAGACATTAAACACTGTAGGACACAGTACTCTACCTTGAGGAGTAACTAACAATTACCAATTTCTTTGGGAAACGTGGATTTTTTTTCTAATTTTCTAAGCAGTAGGTAAAAGTTAGGCATCGCATGATAATACAGATGGTCACTCGGCAGCATCTGGGACATTGTTAATGAATTGGTTTGGAAGGATCGTCAGACTTCATGGGTGTGACTAAGATGAAATTTGCCGCGAAGCTTAAGTGCTTCAGAGGTTAAGAACGTTTGTATTGGTTGTTTATGCACAATGTAATGATAGAGAAGAGGAGGTTAGGGTATTTGCCTTCAGGTGAGGGAACCCAGGAATGGGCAAGAGAGGATGTAGAGTTACGGGGAAGATAATGCGTGATGGGTGGCCTGAATGGATAGGTGGGTGATGGAGTGGATAGTTGAGTGTGGGGTCCAAATGATGTAGGTGAAATTGGCACGTGAGGGTTTGTATGCATCAGCAGACACTAGTTATAAGTACCTTTCCTAACCACAAAAGATGTTCATATGTATACATTGCACAGACAGTGGGAGGAAAGGACTGACAAGAACATGGTTGATTTGTGCTTGGCAAAATGGAATATGGTAGGAAGTGTACATGACTTGTGCTCTTGGAGGAGTTTGGGAGGAAAGGTTCGACAGATCATATGGTAGTTAGATAGATAGGTTAGCCTTTTCCTGAAGATGGTATAGGAGACGAAAGGTGAATTGAGAGGTAAGATGGCTGAGAGGGCAGAAGGTGAGGAGCGGGTGGGTGACATATACCTCCTAAGAGAAGTTAAGGAAAAAGCTGTGTGGATGAGAACAGTGCAGAGTGAAGTTCAGGGGATGTAGCGGCAGATCACCACCGCTTTGCCGGAGGCTACCAGGGAGAAGTGATCGCTACGTCAGGTAGAGGATGTGGAGAGGAAGGTAGAGCACGGTGGAATGAAGATTTTACGAAAGTTGGAAAGAGAAAAAAATAAAGGAACTTGAATTAAGCTACATCTACCAGTGATGAATGGAGATTAAAAGTGTACAAAATAAAGCCCTGACGAGATAAAATATCCAGATGACTGGATTAATGACATTTGTGTGAGGAACCTTTGACTGATCGCTGGGAGTGATCCAGCGGGTGTAAGCCACCACGAGCGACCAGGGATTGATCGTCAGGGGTGCTGCAGCGAGTAAAGGGATCACGGATTGATCACTGAGGCTGTTCCAGTGCGTATGGTCAACAACGGATTGATCGCTAGGGGGTGTTCAGCCTCGGTACCGATAGAACTACCATCTCATGTTAAGCCTGAGTAAGTTGTCTCATTGATCACTCTACTGCATAATGATCCGACTTCCTGGCTTAACCTCAAGTCAATGATAATCAGGCGAATTTGTCGGTCGCTCAAGCGGTTGAGACACTCTTCAGGAGGATCTCCACTGTGCTCCAAAATCGAGCCAGTGCTGAGCTCTTGGATCTGTGTATATACAAGTCTGTTGTTCAGTCAGCGAAGCAGCCGGTCCTGCAAGTGATTAGCTGTTCTAAAGAACCTGGCCAGTGATCGTCCATTCTACTGCTATATATTAAGTGAAGGGATTGAACTACGATCAATTTCGGGGATGATTGATTGACACTGATTCCATGGATGCGATCTGCAGCAAGCATATGGGGCATGGACGTACACCAGGTGAACGAGCGATTCTTTCCTCAAAGAGAGCGACACCTGGTATCAGGTCTCGTCCCAAGTGCATTTTCGTTCGCATAAAAAAAAGATACTGTCGGAAATTATTCAGAACGATCCCTCGTCGAGGATACAGAAAACGGAGCGAAAATGAGAACACGTCGTCCGAATGATGTCATAGAAAATTTAGTGCTTCTCAAAATTGTTTCAAAGAACGTATTCCTTGGGAAGACAACTTTTCGAAAAAAAGGAATATTTAGGAATCGGAATCTTCATAAGGTGCTACTGTTCAACCGTCGTTCTGCATTGTTTATGACACTGAATCGTATTTTTAAGCCCACATTGCAATGCCTTTATGACCCTACTGGTACCCTACAGGGTTCTGCTATTCTTTCCCAACACTGAGACAGTGTTGGGCGGACTTTTTTGCTGCAATATATCCTTTCGGTCCCTGAATCGTTGAGTGAATCAAATCTTTGCAGACGAGAGGAGAAACAAAAGTCTTCAATGCTTTCTAACTACCAGAAAATATTACTTTTCACCTCCATAAGTTTTACCTGTATGGTGTGCATCAACACGAAACCCCGTTAAGGCTACTACGAGGGACGTCGAAATTCTCCCTCTAAGCTATAGTAATGTGAGTTCTATGCACCATGAAGCGTAAAGTCTATTATCCTGTCTCCCTCCTCGCATATCAGCTGATCGCACGTAAACACGCGTAAACTAACGAACCCCATACAGACCAAAATCCTACATCAGCGTAGTTAGAATTCGACTTAATAAGCCGCAGTGTATGAAGATCATCTTTAATCTTCTCTCCTCAACATATGAGTGCCGAGCGTTTAATCCTAGATAAAGAGGAGGCAAATATAAATAGGCCCGTGCCCCCTACTGGGCCCAATTAGAGAGTATTCACGCCGCCATTCTGGCCCGATTCACTTCCCATTCACACACACGCCCACCTTCGAGGAGGATACACTCGCTCAAACGCGCCTCGTACGTATGCATCTTCAGGGAGATACAGGGAAGCACCGATGTCTCTCATAGCTAATACGTTGTCACATTTTGAGAAAGGGAGTGAAGAAGAGTTTCCCCTCTTTGAAAAATATCCCCAGCTGGAGGGAAAGAGAAAAGGAAGGTTTATCCGGAAGGCTTTCGTTCAGCGTCGACGGTGTAAGGGGGGCGGGCGAAGCAGCCGAAGGTTCGGTGTGGAGAGAGCAAAGCCAAGAGGGAGGGATGGCGAACCCCGCGCCCCAAAGTAAACAATCCGGGCTTAAATGGCGGCCGGGCCGGCCAGCCAGTCGGGTCTTGAGATGCCGTCGTCGTCGGCAGCAGCAGCAGCAGCAGCAAACGCCGCTGTAGACAGACAGACAGACGGCCTGGCCTGCACTGGGCGTCCCATATGGAGAGAGCAAAAGAGAGAGAGAAAATCGGACGTCTATCTCTACTTGGCGGGGGTGCTGAGCGGACCCGGCCTCGTAAATTAACGATCACACTGGACGACCGGCCCAGCTCTCCTCCGCTCCCGCCCCTCGAGAGATTAGTCCACCCCCGCCAGCTTCTCTGTACGCCAGAATTACCAAACGACTACGGGGAACATTTAATGGACCATCAATTCCACCCGGCCCAGCCACTGGAAGGAGGTGTTACAGGAGCCGAAAAAGAAGTCCGTCCGCCGCTTAAGCCACACATACGTAGGCAGGGCGCGCGGCGCTGTTGGCTCTGGCCGCGGCCCAGTGTGTGTGTGTGTGTGTGTGTTTGCGCGCGCGCAGCAACCTCCCCCCCCCCCTGGAGCAGGCGTACCAACAGCTCAGGTAAGGGGGTGGTCAAAGCGACCCCCCCCCCTCCCTTTCGATTCCCCCGAACTGACTGACTCGCGCGCCAGCGTTCCGTCACAGAATTGTTCGTCGCTGATGGCAATCCTCCTACGGGAACGTCCGAGATATAGAACGGGGTGTGGACATGTGATGATTTATCCGCGTTCAGAAGACGGGTTTGATATATCAACTGAAGAAATGCCCTGGCTTCAATGCGAAGAGTAGGGCAGGACCCTCTCTCTCTCTCTCTGACTATGCGGTATTTCCTGCTGGCCCAACCTCCTGACTCATTAAGCTTATTGACACTCTTTTTAATCCTCTTTGTTTCACGCTGTCTCACTGGTGTGTGTGTGCGCGCGCGCTGTTCCCACAGGCCATCAGTGGCTCGGCCACCAGCCTAGCCTATTACAATCTTAACCTCACACGAGCCAATCGCATGACGCGAACTGCCACAAGAAATCTGTTTTTCCTCTCCGTGTTTGAATAAAGTTATTCAGGCTTGGTATCAACATTGACAGAATGATAGATTGGTGGATAGATTTACAGACAGATGGGTATACGGATGATAAATTGATTGATAAATATAGATGTAGATTTTTTTTTTCTTCTTCGTTCTAGGAAACTCGTATTTACAAATACGAGAGATTTCCAAGATGAGACGAACACAACCAACTCATAAAACCAAAAACGCACTCGGTCACACTCAGACCTGCTGTCCAACAGAAACACTCACTAACCCCTTTATCACAGCTAACAACCACAACTTAAAATGGCTATAGATACAACTAATTAATTTTTTTTTTCTTCAGCAATAACAACATACCGATTTATATTAGAAGTGTAAAGTATAACAAGTATATTGTATAGCGGACCCGTATAATAGATTATGTGGATTTCTGCAGCGTATCGGTTAGCGTTGCTGACCACGAGGGATTCACAGGCCGCCCGGGTTCCATCTCTGTTTGCGGCATTCAGTCCACAGTCAACCCAGTTGTTCATCCTCCCTTAGGGGGTCGGTCATGGATACCTGGCTATTGTAAATGATATGTCCATGATTAAGGCTTACAGTTACCCGAGCAGTCTCGGTTATTATAGAAAAAAAAAAATATATATATATATATATATATATATATATATATATATATATATAGTAAAAGTAAACTGCTTAGGACAGGTTTACCAGAGAGTAGTTTACCGTAAAGTAGTCATACCGGCTAGTAAAGGCAGTGTTGTTAAGGGATTCCACCGCCGACTGTCAGGGATTTGACAGGCAGTCAGACACAGGGATTAGTGGGATTGACGGAGGGGATCAACTGGGATTTGTGCCAGAGGAAAATAAACTGAAAATGGTCAGCGTGAGGTGGAGCTGTTTGGGGAATCTTTGTTATTATCATCAGTTTGCCTCTTTTTTTTCAGTTTTCTTTGCTTACGTTTTCCGTCTCGTTCGTCTTCTTTTACTCATCTACCTTTTCTCTCCTCTTCTCTTCTCTCAACGTGTCCGCCTCTCGTCACGTTCTCGTTCCAAATACTCTCTTTTCGCGTTCTCTCAAAACCCCTTGATCTCTCACACTTTTCTCACCTCTCCTCGCGTTCTCATTCCTTCCTCCCTCCCTCCCTCTATTCCTTCCTTCCTTTCTCACCACCTCCTCGCCATCTCCCCCGTTCTTAAAGGCTCTTCCCCATCCTCCTCCTCCTCCTCCTCCTCCTCCTTCCAAACCCCGGTCACTGAGCGAAGGTTTAAGGTGTAGTAGTCACCCCCCCATACCCCCCCGGCGGGCGTTTAACACACAACATGAAAGGTGGGGCCCCGGCTGTTCTTCATTACCTTATCTATTCAATTTAATCCTATTATCAATTACTGCATCTATTCAGGGCATCTCAGCCGACGACTGGGCAAGCCCGCGTCCACATTGTGTCCCGATTTGGCGTCCGTGCTAGTTGGGTATTGTGTGCTGGGGGGTAGGGGGGGGGAAAGTGGGGGGGGATGATGTGGGGAGGGGGAGGGGAAGAGGTGGGAGTGAGGAGGGGGGGATGAGGGGAGGAGGATGGAAAGGGGGAGGTTTTTTTTTTTTTGAAGAGGTGGGTACAGGCTTAAAAATATTTGTACTCTGTAATTTAAGCTCTTTGTCGATCGACTCCATCTACGTTTATTCTTTTTTTTTATCTTTATTTTTTTTATCTTTTTTTCGGAAGATGGGTGACTTATTTCTTCGACTAACCCGTGAATTGTTTCGTGGATTATTATATCTCTTGTCAGCCTGTCTCTTATATTTACTTCCACGTCTAGTTTTGCATTGTCTCGCTTTTATCTCTCGTTCGTGGTATCTCTTATCGTATATCTCCCTCGGTTTTATCTCTCCTTGTATCTCTCCCTCGTTATAGCTTTCCTTTTCGTTGTATCTCTCTCTCGTTGTATTCTCTTTCGTTGTATCGCTCCTTCGCTTTATCTCTTCCTTGTTGTATCTCTCCCTCACTGTATCTTTCTTTTTTCTCTTTCCCTTGTTACATCTCTCTCTCTCTCTCTCTCTCTCTCTCTCTCTCTCCTACAACCTACTCTACTCTCTCTCCAACACCCACAACTCGCCAATCCTGTGACCCCGAAGGGAACCAGCATTGTTCTCCTGACACGACACCTCACATCTCACGGCCGCCTCCGCTCCTACTAAACTACGTATCTCCCACGAAACACGCGCCCTTAATCAACCTCCCATATCCTACACACCCACGGACGCCGCCTCTTCTCCAAGACCCTCCCGAAATCCTATCCGAGCCAACAAACAGTTCTTGCCAAGACATCCCAAAATTATTCGTTTTACACACACTGCGCCAGGGGATGCCAAGGTCTCTGTCACCTCCTACGATCATCTGCACGAGACGAGAGGAGAGGCATTGGTCTCTGCACTCCTCCAGGAGAGAGGGGTACGCACTCCGACCCTCTCCGCCTCTCTGAGTAGATCAGTCAGTACCTACTCAGAGTAAACGAGTCGACAGACGGCACATGCAGTCCCCCTACAAGGCCATATTGACAACTCTAATGACGGGTAACCCCAGGCATGATGGGTCCTCGGTTAAACCCCTCCTGGCGTGTGGGTCTTCGCCCATGTCTACCACAGGTCTCCTTCAGGATTCTCTCCCACGTAGACCTGCAGACGGCGGTAGATGCCGCTACTCGCAAATAAGAGGGAGGTGAAGATCTTTCCTGACCTCAATACCAGGGAGGGCACTCGCATGTTCATATCAGGTACTATAGTCCCATACACAGTTACAGAAGACGTTTGCAGTGTACTGGGAGAGACGAAGTGATCTCCCTTCCCTCCAGTACACGAAGTGGACCCCCCTTCCCGTACCTGGAGGGGTTGTTGACGCGTCTGGCAACACCGAGTCGCTAAAGCCCCCAATTGTTGTCAGTTCGGTGACGCCCGCAACAAACCCTCCCTCAGACACGACTTTACGGAGAGCTCGTCAGGTCTCCCTTAATAAGAGACAATGTGGCTATCTCCCCGACAACCCTTAACTTCTTGGAGACGGTGAGCCAGCATTTCGGTGGCTATCAAGTTTTGCTCCCCTGTCCCAGGTAGCTGTCTTGGCTCTATCTGCCTCGCCCAAACGACAACAGCTAGATTTCAGTCCACAGTCACTTACAACACTCGACAGCTCACACGACTCGTTTCTCTTAACTCTATACTTTCCTGCGGTGAGCACTGCGCGCTAGCCTTACCGCGTCTTAAGAGTTCGTAAAGTAATTAAGTAAGTGCTTCCTCTTTTTTTTTTTGGCGTTCCCTCACCCAGCTCATTTATACTTACAATTAACATCATACATAAATGTTGTGCTCGGCACAATGTGTAATTCTTCCCTTAATTAACAGTCTTTGTCTGAGTCCCGAGTGTCTCCCAACATCCCAGATTGAGTGATATCATTTTCTGTTTTTTTATATCTCTCAAGAAATTCGACACGATAGATAACCAACCGATAAGAGAGTACACATCTGTCATTTTTACGTTACTCTAAGGTCTCTGGTCGATTACCAAGTAAAATATTCATAATATACTGAAAATACTGATGATTATGTACTGGCTCGAAGCGCAATTGATTAATAAAAGACGATCAGACGAAGTATTTGGCTAATGTTTTAAAAGAGAGAAAAAAAGAGGGATCTCGAACAAGGTAACAGAGGTTGGCAGGGATTTAAGGAATCCGGTATCAATTAAGAAGTGGTCTGGAACCCAAGCAGCATCGGATTCCACGTTCAGGGTTAAAAACTTGTACGATTTATGATGCATACTAAGCTAGAGTCAGACTGACTCCTCCTCCCCATTCCAACTTAAAGCTTCTGTAATAATGAAACTAAACCTCACGCATAAGATTTTTGGAGGGAAGTTCCGAATAAGATTGATCTTCGAGTACCTCTGGAGCGTTTTAATACGGTCGATGAGAATGTATTTGGACCGTAAAAGGTCTTGGAAATGGCTCAAGGCTTATCTTTTTATGGCACGGAAGTTGGATATGTAATGGCAAAAGCTTATCTCCGCTTTCCTGTGGTCGAAGTGTTGGCGACTGAACTTTGACGCTTGATTAATGATTCTTAGATTTAACATGTGTGAATTATAATCATCCTAACCGCAATACGTTTTCTTGCGAGTGAAAAGTGAATTAAATAGAAGCGAGAAAAAGAGTAAGTGGGAATAATTTTTGAGTTCCTGTGTTCCCTGGTGTTAGAGAAATGGTCTGTGCTACAGTTAAAGTAAAAACACCAGAAGTCCAGTGTGTGTGTGTGTGTCTTTTAACCTCCGCGTTGCCGAGGCAGACATGCGCCCTACCCAGGGCTCGAGCCCGACCCGCGGTATATATACATTTGTCTGTCCATCGACATATATACAAATTCTCCGTTCCCACCGGTGATCGCCCGTTCCCATCAACTTTGGACTTGGACTTGCGTGTTCAATGCGACGGGATAGACGAATTTCTGTCGAATCGCAAGTCAACCGGAATTTGCGTTCGTTGGTTCCCGACACGAGAGTTGTTAGTCGGTCACGCATCGTGACGGACTGCAAGTGTGTGTGTGTGTGTGTGTGACGTCCGCCTTTCTCCCCTGGTAACGGTTTATCAACGTATCATTCTATACACATATAGTTCTCTTCCTCCTCCTCCTAATCCTGTCTCTTATCTATACATCTACTTTTCCTCTATTCATTTTCTGTTCTATTTCTCTATCCATTTCTGTTCCGTTTCTCTGTCCATTTGTTCTATTTCTCTATCCTCGTATTGTACTCCTCCCCCATCCATAACCTGTACGTCACATTTCAGTCTTTTTCCCCCATTTATCGCTTGCCTCCCCCTCCCCCCCCCTTTCCCCCTCCCCCTTCCTCCTCCCCACATTAATCCAGCCCCTGACATGTCCCACGGAAGCGTCGCGTAAGGATTTCGCTTTCCTCCTCACAATCACGAGTTGTCACGCGAAGCTAATCTGGGCTGAGGTGATCTCCTCGACGATGGAGATTGGGGGAGGGATTCTGTGTTGGTTCGCTAATTGGCGGGCACCGCCAGCCAGCTAGGACAAGGAATGAGCTGGAGAAAGGGTTAGTGTGGGGGGCGGAGGGGGGGCAGAGGAGGTATGTCTAAGCGTTGTGGGGTGGGGAGAGAAAAATGTGTGTGCAGCGGGGGTGTTCTTAGACGCTCGGGCCCGGGGAGCGGTAATATGGTGGGTGTAGAGAAAGAGGAAAGATCTTATTTTTCCTTTAATCTCTCTTGTTTATACGCATCTAGCGGGAGACGCGTGCAAATAGCGGGAGACATGTTAGATGATAACTGTAGACGCACATATCTAGCGAAAGGGACACCTATCCACTGGGAGGTACACGCATCTAGCGGGAGACATAACGCATCTAGCGGGAGAGACAGGCGGTAATGGACATTTGCCCGATAAAGAACCGTGACACAAAAGCACATTAACATGTTAATAGGAATCTGGAGAGCTAGACAGGGGAGTGTATAGCTCAGCCGTGATGCCTCACATCTCGCTAAAAGACCTGCTGACGGTGATGGCTCCAGAGTGACGCCTCCGGTCCAGGACGGTGGTCATGGGGAGGGGCGAGAGGGGGAGGAAATTGAGTTGGGGGCAAGATGGAGATGTGAGGGGAAGGAGGGAGGGGGCAAGAGAGGGGAAACTGGAATGAGAGGGAAAAGGCTGAGGTGGTAAGACAGGGTAGGCCGAGGTGGAGGTATTGGAAAGGCAAGTAACATGGGTGGATGTGTGATGAGGGAGTTTTAAACAGGTGTCATTATGGGTAGAAGCGAGATGGGGAAGACAGTGAGGGGTGTGAGGGGTTAAGATAATGAGGGGGCAAGAGGTTGTGAGATGAAGTGGGAAAGGAGAGGAAGTGTGGCATAAAGGAGAGGTGAGATGAACGGAAGGTAAATGAATGGGGAAGAATGGAGTGGTAATGAAGTGGAAGAGAGAAGGGGATGTGGAAATGTCGTGGGTATGTAGGGGAAGATGTGCATGTGTAGATATGGGAAGGATTGGCAGAAGGCAATAGATAAGTGAGGAAGGTGAGGACAGATGAAAGTGGAGGCAGAGGGTGCATGGCAGGACACGGCAGAGCCTCATAACAGGAGATCTGGCTCAGGTTGCAGTTTCTTTTTTCTCACTACCTCACCTATATCTGGGTTGCTATCCACACATGCACACTGACTCTCCACTTCACACAGGCCACTCAGCAACAAGCACCTCATACGATTCTTTATTCTTAACTCCGAATTTTCCCTACTTTTATAAAATGATTCTCCAACGTCGAGTCGGGTTTACCCTTGGCTGTGTTCAAGCGAGAGGGAGCCCACGTACCTCACCTCTGCTGCCACTGTCCCTGCACCTGCCTCTTCATCCACTTCTGCAGCAGTCGTGGACCTCGCATCCAGCCGCCCCCTCTTCTGTACACCATCTGTCCAATACCTCGCCTGAATACTCTGAAACCCAGCTGTCCAATGCCTCCTCTGCTCTTCAGTATGAAACCTACAAATATGATATCTACCGTCTTTTCTGCCCCATGGAAGGTATCTTTCCTGACTCTAGGATAAAGACGCCTATTCCCCGCCTTGATGATCTCGAGTCCCTCAACTTTCCTCCAGCTATGTGCATCTCTCCAATTATTCAACCTCCTGCCACGGTGTATAGTTCTTTTGACGTCCAGCTACTGAACTCTTCTATGCAGGGGAATTCAAGTGTGTATTGCTAGGGTTGGCTTTGGATTCACATGAGATGATCTCGATGGAGTCGAAGGTCCTCTTCTCTCATCCTCCTTTACGATCTGGAAAAAGAATTATAATCAGACACCCAACGTGAGTTTTTGATTGCCATAACCACTCTTCCAATACACTCAGCCTCTCTCTTTCCTCTTAACCTTCCTGCCGTATATTCTCTGTATCTGCCCCTTCGAAGGGATTCCTACCACTGTTGTATCTCTGTCACTTCCGAATGGGCGCGTCCACCACCAAGCCCTCCTCTCGAAATGTTAAAGTGAGGACTCGAGGAATATCATTTCTGCTAGTGCTCTCATGGCCTATATGCGTGCGTCCTAGCCGCTTGGGCCTGAAGCCGCTGCATCCCATAGTTTCTGTGTGGAGACCAGCCACATGAGGAGCAGCCGTTATGATACCAAACACCCACACTGTCATCAAAGTTATATACCAGAAGCAATCATCCTCATCGTTATCGAATGCCCACACTAAATCCAAACACACAAACCACCACCAAACATCCAGATTATTAAAGAATTACTCCCAAACCATTATGGAACACATCATCATCACATTGTCCCTATACCCTTCCCTCACCTCACAATTATTTCGTTACCTAAAAATCATTTCCATTTCCTTGTTTGCACATGTTTGAGACCCGTGCGCCAATCACCCACATCTCATCCATTAAGCCAGGGAGAACCAGAATGATTACCGAGATGGTTGACGCTGTGTCTGGCTACGCCCGCCATCATAACAAAGGATTTTTTACTCAGAGATGAGGTAGCTTGGTCTTGTGGCTTTCTGTGTGTGATGTTTGCAATAGGTGGTTTGTAATGGGTGATTTGGGTGATTTCTGAGTAAGATGAGGGTGTGTGAGGGCGATGCAGGCCTCATACGTCAAGGAGAGGGACAGAAGAATGCTACAGATGAATGAGGAAGCCTAGAAAGTGGGACGGTCAAGGCAGAGACGACATTATAGAAAGCTGCAAGTGATTGGGAGGAGATATGAAGAAATGGCATGACACGATGATACTGGCGTGAGAAAACAAGTTTCAGTATTGCTTATAGAGCAAGTTGAGTATACCAGCCGAACCTCATTCTAGCTGGGTACTCCACGCATAAAGACATCGAGTTCTGTAGTGGTAACAGAATTATGAAGAGGTTCTTTTACCCACAGGATATTGTTAGAGACACGGCATAAAACAACGTAGTTCTCCTAAGAATAGCAACAAACAACGTTGTTCGAGGAAGATTGGAGGAAATCCTATAGGAAAGTAAAGGACACTCATACGAGGGTTTGAGGATAGCCATGGAAGGACTGTAGTGGCAGGGATACCTCCTGCGTTTGATGTAGGATCTGTAATTTCATGTAGAATATCAGGGACTTGTAGTGGGGTCGAGATGAGACTGAACATAAGTAGATCTGTCCGGCAAGTTTCATTGTGGGAGAGGGTTGTGTGTCCAGCATAGCTTACATTTAGAGTTGATACAACTCGTTCTTGTGAAATCCTAAATCTTAAAAAAAAATTCTAAATATCCAGCAGCAATAAGGGAAGGTTCAGGTCAGAATCTAAGAAGATAGCAATCAGTTAGGTCAGATAAGGTCACTCGTGGCGACGTAATTATAAAATACAGGTGTGTGTGAACAACTCGATCCTTGATGTCATTAGAATTAATGTCTCACCTCAGACAGCAGAAGTGATCTGTCTCTCACAGACAAACATTTAAAGTTTTTGCACCAACCCAGACGTCTTAAGTTTAAAAGAAAAATGACATGAATTGACATCATACGCTCTTGTCAGAAAATCTTGATATCACTGCAGGAAGCGAAACCTGGACCAATACTGTAAAAATGATCATTTCAGAAAGACTCACGATGCAAAGTTGGCAATGATAATTTACATAAAGCAGGTGACTGTGTTGTGCTCTGTGTCAAAGAAAATCTAAATATAAGTAAGGAACTACTTTACATCAAACTGGTGTATAATATGTTTAAGATAATTCTTGGACTAGTATATAGGTTCCTCAAACACCGTAAAAAAAGAGAAAAAGTACTTTATGCATACGTGAAATTAAAGTCTCTATTGAAAAGAAAGAAGCAAAAATTTTGCTGTATCTCGGAAGCCCAAGCTTTATCTAGAATATCTTATCAGATGACCACTAGGGAAATGAGCGAATAGATTCGACTGAAGATTGGTTTTCTAAGTCGAATTATCCTTAAACCAACCATCGTTTGAGTCGTATCAAACCTACTACTACCCACGAACACGGAGTCGAATTGGCTTCTGTGAAGTCGGTGGAAAACAAGATAAGAACGACTATACTTAACATTCAGACGCAGGAAATGCTAAACCTTTCATTAGCATTTAAGATCCGTCTGTTAAGCTATCAGGTGCTAATGACATCCATCCCAGAATATAACAGGAAGGAAATCGATCATCAGGGTCTCTAATTGAACAAATCGGGACAGGAAGGGAAAGTGTCAAATGACTGTGAGCTGGTGAATGTGACAGATTATAGAGAAGTGAAAATGATCTATCGGCTTTCTTCGGTTGATATGAAATGTTAGGAACAATTGATAGTGATAAGTCATGATCTTATATATCTATATTTGTCTATCTATACGTATATATATATATATATATATATATATATATATATATATATATATATATATATAATAAGCTAATAAGATAATCAGTGTGGCATTACGTAATAAAAGATCATGTATAACAAGTCTAACACCCACGTGCATAATAACTAGGATTCCAAAATGGCTTTCACCATGAGATCGCTTCCACCAACATAATATAACGAGGGTGTGAGGTGGTGTGTGGAAATGCATACACCTGAGTAGCCCAGCGTGACAAGCGAGGTTCTTCAAGGCCGTGTCCAAAGAACCACTACTCTTCATTTTCTGTACCGGTGGTCTCGAGGCGACTCTCTTAGCAGTGGAGTTTTGACATCAGCCAGTGACGCGAGACTTGGAAATTTAAGAACACAGTCGAAGGATGATTGCCCAAGTGTTTTAGAGGACTTTATGGGGAAATTGATGGAATAGTTAGAGACGTGGAGAAAGAAGGGCTTTAGCGTCGACACTTGCGAAGTACTGTGTTTTGGCGGGTAAAGGTAGTAGAAAGTAAAGTGCTTTGTATGCCGCTGTTAAATGCGCAGTAAGAAAAAAGGATCATCTTAATGTGATAATCAACACTGATCTTAAGTATACAATGCAGAGCCTAAATACACAATGCCTGACATCCACCATTGCAAACAACATCGAAAGAATTCAGTGATCTGTTTCAATTCCTTTGCATTGCTTTGTATGATATCTATCATTATCAAAATCCCAGGACCCCCGTTCCTTCCTCCTGTAGCCCTCAAGGCTGCGCTACTTACAGGAGCTGGGAAATGATAGACAACCAGTATATCAGAAATACTGAATTCATCCGGAAATAAACAGACAAGAGTAATTTCGATGGCCCGTCTGCCTCTGCCGGACTCTGCCACACCGGGAAGCAAACAGCACAAGCAGACCGCTTCCTCTAGACCACATGAGCCAAACACCTCCTTCCCCAGGGGAGGCTTTATACGGCTCACTGGAGCCCCCATCCGTAACACAATCTAATGCCTGATTAATGAGCAGCCGATAAAGGGGGGCGGCCGCCCACCGGAAGCGCGTGAATGCGATCGGGGCATCCCGGACGCGCCATCCCGACTGGGAAAGTCCTCGACGGCCGACGTATTGTCTCTGGCCGGGCGGACTCGGGCTATCAGCCAAGCGCGACTCGTTTGTCATACTTTATTGAACTGCTTCGCTCTTCCAACCCACCGGGGTGTTTGCTTTTTCCCACAGCCTTCGGCCATGTTTAGCTTCGTTTAGGGCGGTACAGCACGCGTCATATGACTGTAAATATCATACTAGTAGCCTCCAAATCCGTGACGGCAAATGTCTCCAAGCACTACGAGGAAAAGTGCTTCGCCTATCGCCCGGTATGAACCCTAATGAGACTTCTCGAGTCCTGCTCGAGCTGGAGAGACCCAGCAGGAAAATTCCCCAGGCAACGGCAAGTGGCAGTGAGAAATAGGGATCAATTAATCATGGTGAATTGGCCATTTAGTGGGAATAAGGATATGTAATTGACACCCACCCAATTCGGGCGTCATGAACCATAAAGAAAACGCAGAATATGTATGGGATGGGTCAATACAGCACCACCACCAAGGCAAAAGGAACCCGAGGAGTATTGATCATCCTGAAAATATATTTTAGTATATCATGCTTATTTGTTGTTGATACTGATTTTTTTTTTTTTATTAATCGTTGTTCTAATATTGTAGATATTTATTACAACGGTCAGGACGTTCGTAGCAGGCGCCCAGCGTTTACATAGGTAAGGTTACTCGAGT
The DNA here is from genome assembly GCA_038088735.1 of Panulirus argus. Classification (NCBI taxonomy): domain Eukaryota; kingdom Metazoa; phylum Arthropoda; class Malacostraca; order Decapoda; family Palinuridae; genus Panulirus; species Panulirus argus. The sequence continues at coordinate 17,226 of JAYMFT010391448.1, forward strand.
ATACGTAGCCAGATTTGCAGTTAGTGACGCTCACTCACGGACATTCATCAATTCGCACACGCCGTAAACACACACAGACACATACACAGGCAAACAGAGCAACCAAAACTACACACACACACACACACACACACACAACACACACACACACACACACACACAAGCTAAAGTCCGTGACACATACAATTATCGTGGAGTATGGAGAAATACTCTTGAACTCATAAGCTCTGTTCATCACCAAAAAGCATGTCTGGATCTTTAACACACTCATCATCAGGTCATCTGACCATCACCGCTACTGCCACCTATCATCAACGGTACAGCCGCCCACTATCATCAGTACAGCCGCCCATTCTCACCACTACAGCTGCCCACCATCTCCAGTACTGCCACCCACCATCACCGGTACAGCCGCCCATTATCATCAGTATAACCGCCCACCATCACCGGTACAGCCACCCCATCTCCAGTACTGCCACCCACCATCACCAGTACAGCCGCCCACTATCATCAGTACAGCCGCCCATCCTCACCATTACTGCCGCCTACCACCACCAGCATTGGCTGTAGGCGTCAGGCTTGCCGTAAAATCTCCATTATGAGGTTAAGGGAAAAAAATATGTCAATTCTAGAACAGCCAGCTTCGATGAAATGCCTCTAAATATCATTATTTTCAAATTCGATCAAGTCGTAGATGCAGAGGAAAAATTTTTTGTGTGTGTGCAATCTTAAAAACGAAAGACATCTTTATTAGAGAGAAGTGTAGAAATAATACAAGAGCGACTAAGGAGGTAAAAGATAATCTAGAATAATTGAAAATTCTACAAAATCATAGAACGTTTATGAGGTTACAACGAGACTGTAGAAAGAAAATTTAAGAACTGGGTAAAACGTGATTTTGGGAAAACGAATTCCGAGTAAGAAATATGTGGAGATAGTTTCATAAAGACAGTGGAACCTTTTTACAAACAATAACAAAAGCAAAACTATTTTCTCACTAGATAATTATTTCCATTCTGTGTGTAAGAGAATAATTCAGATAATCACAGTCACAATAGGTTGTATTTTTTGTATATCTTTTAAGTATCAATTGAGAGAGAGAGAGAGAGATTCTGGGTTATAAAATCGTTGTCCACTGCGTAGCTCACCTGTCCAAAAAGCTATTCGCTGTCTGGTTGATATCCGTAAGCGGCCATTTCATTGGTCAGCTGAATTCCCACGATCCTCTGCTGATTTAGTCTCCAAAAACGTGAGCTTCTTTGTGTTTTAGGTAATTACAGGTACGGAATGGATAGCTGTGTAAAGGCGTCATTAATGTGGATTTGTTTTATAACTACATCGTTCTGTATGGAGCAATACAAGTGGTAGGTTACGTCTATAGTACTGCGCAGTTCGTGTTTCAGAAAAGTGAATGCTGATTGGTTACATTCATTAAGAGGGCTTTTGATTGGCTCTCGTAATTCCCATGATTCTCTGTTGCTTTAGTACATTCCCACGTGATTTTTTGGATATGAGTGTTCGTTCGTGTTGTGTTCTTCATGTGGTTACGCAGAAGATTTACCGAGGAATAGCGCACTTATCTTATTTACGTTACCAAGATACTGAGAAATGCAATGTGCTGTACTTCTATCATTCATTTTTCTCAGGCGATTCCGTAGCATTGACTAGCCATCATGCCCAGTAACTACAAATATAAGTTTGTTTAGTAGTATGACTGGCCTAGAATCTGACTTAGGAATAGATTATCTTGTTTTATGTAATGGTGTCCTGTACGTGAAGTGTCAGGTTGTGTAACGGAACATCTTTTAACGAGTGTGTGGTCCTTAGAGCACTATGCTGTTCGCCTGTCAGGAAAGTGGACGCGGATTGGTCGACATCCTTAAGTCATTTATTTCGGTGGTTAGTGAAGCTCTCGTGATTTCTTCCAGCCTCTCGCCTTGGCCATGGTCATCCAAAGTATTTCAAGGGAATCTAATTACTCATTTGATGAACTGTTGCTGTTACTGAGTCCGTCCGTCCGTCCGTACTCGTTATCTGTCAGTAATCATGGATCTTAATATCCTCATTAACAACGGCGTCAATGATTTAGAGTAAATCATTTCCCACCCTACCCATATACCTGACGTTGTGGCCACTTCCCTAATATTCTGGATTTGTTTTTCACTTCTAGTCCATACCGCTGTAAACACAATCTTCGCCACCAATTGGTTCATCTGATCGCTCTCTCATAAATGTATCTATTCTAACGGCACCTACCCCTCTAGCAGCCCCTTCTAAGCGTAAATACTGGCACCAGAACAAAGCTGACTGGAATAACTTACGTAACTTGTTTTCTGACTTTCCCTAGGTAAATTACAGTCTCTTATGTGGTGATGCTTCTGTCTCCGCCAAACGCATAGCAGAGGTTATTCTTGCGGGAATGGAAGCATTTAT
>JAYMFT010391459.1:0-19656 GCA_038088735.1 Panulirus argus
TATATATATATATATATATATATATATATATATATGTATATGTGTGTGTGTGTGTGTGTGTGTGTGTGTGTGTGTTTGTTTGTTGCCTTGTGTACATTTTGTGCATGTATATATGTATTTGTTAGAGGATGTTAAGCTTTACATATACTGTCATTTCTTCACAGTCTATATCGGCGCTCAATTTCTGTGATGAAAATGAAGAAAATACCATGAGGATCGAATATCCTTTCCATGTGTTTAGTAATGAGTGCAGTTTATACGGCCCTCTGTCCAGATTTCAGGTTTATAATCCGTCTTGCTGTGCCTCGTCGTGTGAATCAATCAGACACATCTGTCTGTGGGTACATCAACAGTGTGGTGTCGTTGTTCAGGTAACTAACTATATTACCTTGTCAGCAGCGAGAGAGGAGGCTGGCCACTTCTGTCCTAACTCATAAGAGGGTCAGGTCACCCTCGTCCTGACCCATCCATTCCTGTTATCTTACTGAGAGGTGCCACTTTCTCTGGTCCAGAGGTGTCCCATTCTCTCTGTGGCCTGCCTGAGGACGTTGCCGAAGACGGCCTGAGGTGGTTACAGGAGCCAGTTTGACGTGGCGTCCACCACCTCCTGCACATGGACTGTTGCTCTGAGTCTCGCTGGTTACAGGAACCTGTCGTGCCTTTACTTGGCTGAGTATTTTGGTGGTGTTAACGTAGTAACCCAACCCAGGTTGCTGCTGGTTTTAGTATCTTGCAAAGGTTCCAGATTTATCGTTGTTTTATTATACTTTCCATTTTCGTTAGTGTGTTTATCATACCCGTACGTTAGAACACTTTTTTTTAATTGTAATTGGCATGGCATGGGCAGAATTATGTTCCAGTCAAAGCCTTGTTAATTGAAAGGGTAGAATTATGATTTATTGAATAGAAAATATACTCAACAAGGATTGATTTGAGCTTTTTTACACTGTACACCAAAATTTTGAAAGTGGAAGGTATGATTATAGGAAGAGGGGAAAACGAGAAAAGCAAAGAAAATTCCAATGCTTCGCATAACAAGGCAACGAGCTATTGTAACGGTCAGTCTTCGTGTGGCTGGTCTCCACTCAGAAACTATGTGAAGCAACTGCTAGTTATGTGCCGGAGATCCTGGACACGCAAAATCCGTGCGCGAGAATTGTGGTGGAAATAATACCTGTAGAACAGAGAAAGGGAAGCAACACCACTACAGACTGATAGGAATAGATGAAGACAGGTGGTGGCAGGCGAGTGAATCAGGCGGAAGGCTTTCGTGAACACTCTGGCTGTAAGAGAATTGCAAAAAAACATTACGTTCTTTGCACAGCTGGTAATAAGACCTTCGTCAGTGATATCGCATGAGGACTGTGTTATAGTAATGAAAAATCTTGCACAGGACTCTCAAACAGCCAAAGCATCTAGTGTTGTAGATTATTCGTGTGATGATTTCCTTCGCTACTCCACACGGCAGTCGTGAAGAGACTATAACTCGTGACACATTACGCAAGAAACCCCTCTGGCCTGCAAATGACCACCTTCGTGTACCTCAGGAATCTGACTGGCTCCACAGGTTTTCTACTCTTCCTCTCAGGATTAATGATGGTAGCAAGCTGTTGCTGTTAAGGGGGCCCTTAACTTTAGAATGAAGTGATATTCAGAGCCCAGGAAATATATTTCCATCGCATTTAAAATGGCTGATAGAGTTGCTCAGTCTTTTATTTTGTGTATGTGTGTGTGTTTAAGAAAGAGAAAGTGTGTGTCTGTCTGTGTGTATATGCGTATCTCACGCATATTTGGACAGTTACGGTAAAGACTTTTTTTTTTTATAGTTGTTTCGCCTCGCTTGGTGTCACATGTAAAGTGTTCTGATGCATTTGAAACTTATAATCGTACCACCACTCTACTAGAAGTCTTTGCTTATATTACGAGGCTTGACACCTTGAGCGCGACAGTACATACTACCTCAGACCCCAATAGAATTGTAGACCTTTAAAAATTTTTAATATTTTGTCTGCTGCTGATTTTGCTAGGTATTTCATTATATTAACCAGAGGAATTCAGTAAGACTTTTGTGTCGTATTCGTTTGCCTTTATTTACAAAAATAAGTTACAACCATTCTGTACCCATGTGGTGGCCAGCATGGGGCCATGATTATGGCCAGACATAACAGTAGGACACTGGAAGTCATTATAGGGAGGACATGGTCGTCCGTTCCACTCTAGGACACTACCACGCTGTCCTGTCGCAGTGGGGAATAAGCTGGGATATGTCAGGTCATCCGGTGGTTGGTAGATATACCAACCGGGATATGTTAGGTTACCAAGGCAGGGTATATACGTAGAATATGGGAGATTGGGTGGAGGCTTAGATATATCAAGTTAGGAACTAATTAGGATATGTCTAGACGGTAAACAAACAGGTGAGAGAGGGACTCTAGTGCCTCCTTGATTGGCAGATCGAGAGGTGACCCAACAGGTGGCACTACCACAGGGTCGTGGTGGCTAGGACATTACAGTAAGGCGTTACCAGTCCTATTGCTATGTTGGGGCTCAGGCGTAGGATAGGGAAGGGGGTGCTTATGGGCCGTAAGCTGGGGGTGCTGGGGGTCCATAGGCTGGAGGTGCGGGGGCGGGGTAGGAGGCCTCTCCTTCGTAGGCCACCTCAGCGACGTAGCCGTTGGTGTGGTCGGCGTTGAAGGTGACGATCTGGGTGCGGCCGTCGGGCAGGAGCACCCTGTAGGAGCCTGAGGTCACCGTGCCGTCGCTCTTCTCGTCGTGGGCGAAGTCGTTGCCGCTGTAGTCGTCCTTGACGGCGTAGGCAAATTCGAAGGGCATGCCGGGCTCCTTGTAGGATGGGGGAGGGTGGCCGTAGGGGACGCTTTCTGGGCGGGGAGCGGCGCAGGCCACAGCCACCAGGGCGGCTACCACGAAGATCTGGAGCACAGGGGAGGAGAGTCATTGGGTTTTACATAATGGAGCCAATGTACGTTGTAGGAACAGGAGGGGAGGGAAGGGTAGCACTCGAAGGGTCATAGTACGGAAGAACACAGAGGCCATGAATATACGGGAAACAGACAAGGCCTAGGGTACGTGCAAGAGACGTCGACATACTACATGACCTTCCTCATGGGCTGACGGTATGTACAGGGGAGTATACGGGATCCTGGGGAACAAGGCAAGACAGTACATGACGAGGAGAGTCACTGGGTTATACAGGGGACGAGACAGGAGGGGATAAGGGCTAAGGGTACATAGAGAGGCATATTCAGGATTCAGGAGACACGGTGGGGCATGCACACGGGTTAAGGATACAGTGGAGGGAGTACACAGGCTGCAGGTACACTGAAGTAAGTGCATAGAGTACCGCGAGTACGCTACAGGAGTACACTGAGAAGAGCACACATTTCTGAAGGCTTGTTAGAGGGAAGAAAACAGGACTGGGAGTTCACAGAGTACATAGGATGGCGAACACGAGACTGCAATGACCTGTACTGGGCTGAGAGTTCCTAGAGAAAATGCACAGGATCAGTAGAGCGTGATAGGGATTACACGAAGATTGAAGGGTATACACAGTACACACAGTCAATGGCTGAGAATACGAGGAGGGGGAGGCGACTGACCGGCAAGAACTCATGGTGAAGAACGTATTCTGAAGGTAATAAGTGGAAGTTGGATTTCGGTAAAAGGCTTTGCAAGGTAGAACGAAACATTCGAGTTGCAGTGTACGCGTGAGGCAGACGTTTCTAATTCACTTACGAGGCTTGCCTGAAAGTTTACTTTAAATGACATTATTTATAAGGAGAAATCCATTTTCATTACTTTTGCAAGTTAAAACAAAAAGTCAAAGTAAAGGAAAGAAAGCTACTGAACAGAATATTGTGCCTTGAAAAGTTCACGAAGGACAGCTTACCGCGGTTGTTAAAGCGTGTTGTATTGTTACTTTGAGCCTGGGAATATGAACTCTTCAAATGGTTTCAAGACAAGGTAGAATTCACGATTGAAAACCGTTATGATTATAACTGTATTCAGAAGGAATGGTTATTGCTTTCGGTATGGAATATTTTCTCCTCATTTAAGGTACTTTAGTAACATCCAGCACTAGTGATGGCATCTCATATATGCACATAATATCAGCCGATTTTAAAGAACTTGAGACAGAAAACTGATGGAAGAGGAAGAATTAAAGAAGTGGGCATAATCCATAAAAGAGCTAAGACTGCTATATTCCATCCGGTTTCATTCAACAACTTATTTACAAAAATGCAACATTTAGTCTAAATTAGGTAGGAGATGATTGGTTGTATACTGTGTCTGCTTCCTTGCCAAATATCTTCTACATTTCAGTCAAAACAATTGACCATACGTACTACAACAGAAGTTCTTGGAGTAACTACGTAGCCTGTACATCAAGCGGCACACATGTATATTTACTTTATCGCGTTGCTTGGCATCCGTTGTTTAATCAAGCGACATTTGAATATTACCCGAGACTTAAGAGTTCGAGTGAGCAACTCTATACTTTGCGAGGTCATATAGGGAAACGATGACGGCGAGATGCCCACAACGCTACGTTAGCGCCAACAACTGTGGGTCAGACCAAGTGAGGTATGTACGGGCGTACTCACCTTAGCGGATACCATGTTGCTTGTCGTCGAGCTGGCTCAACTGTGATGCCGGGCTAAGGATGCGCCCGCCTTTTTATACTTCCGACCCTCCCCCCCACAGTCGTGAGTTTCGTCATCGGGGAAATCTTTTTCCCGCGCCGCCCCTCTCTCAGCCGTTCAAAAGCTACGGAGGTAATTTACCTTTGTCGGTAATATAGAGACTCTCCTGGCCTCTCTCCGGTAGTATCAACCGATCGGATCAAACATAAAAAAGGACTAATGGCGTCATTAAGAGAGTCACCCCCGTAAGGAATAATAATGACACTACGAATCCTACGCCATCAGGTGGGTGGGCGTAGTCGTGAGCGAGCGGTTGGGGATGGTCAAGGCGGGAGGGAGGGAAGCGAGCGATTTCAGCGCCATTACCCGGCAAGGGCGACCGTGAGTCGTCGTCGAAGATGGCGTAATCGCCCATAATGGCGGATTCGCTTTGCATCTCCGCTCACATTGCATGCTCTACTTATGCATCAGGATTACGATTTATTTGTTAGCTAGATAAAACTTTTTGATTATCCGACTTTTTTGTTATTATTATTATTTGTTTAACCTGCTCGAGTTTCTTGTTTATATGTCCATTTTCTTTTTTTTCGTACGAAACCAATTTATCCGTAGATGAAGCCACTCATAAACGTCTTTAAGTAAATAAACGTTTTCATGGTTTGTGTAGTTCTTGACCAAAAACATCGTACATGTACCTTTACCTTCTAGCCCCAGGAGTCCCCTTGTATCATCTATGGGAATCCCGCAGCACCCAGGATGCCGACCATGTCCACCGGGCATGACCACAGGCCATAAAGTGTAGTGATGCGTGTGTGTGTGTGTGTGTGTGTGTGTGTTTGTGTGTGTGTGTGTGTGTGTGTGTGTGTGTGTGTGTGTCCATGTGGGAAGAGCGTAGGGCGACAAGGGGGTAAGTGCTTAATGTCTTCATTGTGGTAGTCGCATCGTGGATATGAAGAGTCTTGAGATATGTTGAAACGAAGTCTGTAATGTTGTAGGGATGGGTATGTCCAGATCGTAGAAGACAGGAAAAAAGTGTAACTCTTATATGTCTGGGGAGTGTGGTTCCAAGTGGGTGTGTATCTGGTGGGATGGAGTTTAACGCTGAGTTGGAGAGGCGGTTGGTTATTCAGTGCTTGTCGGAGCGTTTCGGAGTGCGCTGTACATATTTTGCTAGCGTTGTGGCTGTAGGGACTGGGGAGATCTGTGAGTATAGGTTGCTGAAGTATGAAGCAGGAGTAACGCCTTTATATCTGTCTGGGTGTTGGTGGTTCCTCATAGAATGGTTCGTATAGGAAGGGTCCTCGTGATGTTGCAAAGAATTTAGTCCCCGGCATATTAGGTTTGGATGGCATCTTTGTGTAGGCGTTGAGCATGTGTGGTTTCTAAGCAGCGTGAGTTTGTTTTGAATGCACTTTTTCATGTGGTTTGCAGCTTTGTTTTTGAAACGACCAATGAGAAATCATTTTAGAAGATACTAAGGGTGCTATGAACTAGTATACCTCTTCGGAAAGTGCTGTAGAATTCTGGCTCGTGACTCGCCAGTCTACTTTAAACCCTGTTTATTGCTTGGTCTACGGATTTGTGAACCATTATTTCACTTGCCAAATGTATTTAGATAATTACCACTTTACGCAGAGAAGGATATGAAAAAAATTGAAAAATCACATTTCCCGATTTTGACCAACATGTCCAACATAGTAAAATTCAACTTATACAGTTCTCTCGGAAGTATTGAGGGGGAAGGAAGTTCGACCGAATTGAAAAGTAGTTTGGGAAGACTGTGTGAATTCTCTTACAAGACTGATATAGAAGGAGCGGGAGAAAATGGAAAGAATGAACTGAATAAGCAATTGATCGTAGCAAGGGCTCGGCAGTTACGGGCCAGTGTGTCCTAATGGTGTGGGTCAGGCAGGACTGTCTGTTAGGAACTCAAGCTGTGTCAAAACTGAAGCGTTTCTAGTGTGGCCATATAACCCATGCCGAGAACAAGGAATGGGTGGGAGGCAGACTATGAATGAGAACAGGAAATTCATTGTTTTCATGCAATTTTCATATTATGTCTTGTCTTAAGAAATGTTCGACAGTGTGATGATGATGCCAGTGTACTGATGTAGGCTGTTGATGGTGATGACTGGATAGCACAGAAGTGAAGGTTGGTGTTGGATTGTTGCAGTACCGATTAATTACGAGCCTAGTGGTACTCAGAACCGGAGTGAGGAAAATTACCGACAGGTGTAGATAATGGTGATGATTATGACGCCTTGTGTAGAAGCCTGGCGGTAGCCTGAGGTGCTTTTCTTACGAGGAAAAGATCACCAATATGGCCTGGAGTTTCACTGAAAAGGAAAGTGTAATCGCTATAGATAGACTCCAGGAGAATTAGATTAGGATATTAACATGGAACTTGTTGAAACACAAGAGACTGGGAAATTAATAGTTTTGCCCATATACCTGAATGGACTGACGAGTGGAACTAAATAATCAGTAACGATGGTGGTAGAGTTAAAAGGAGTGAAATTCTTTACAGAGATAAATGGTAAACCTGTATGAGTAACCATCTCAGTGGGCAAGCGTACTGCATAGCTACGACGACTCCGGAACCCTGAGCAGGGCATGATACAGTGCCGATTACAGAAAGGAAATGTGGGAAGACGTGTTTTGCTTTTCGTTAATGCATATTTTACCCAGTAATTTGACTATGAACATGCTATCGATACACAACTTTTGGTAACAATTATACTACCCAGTGTCCACTGGTAATGCCTCTTATTCACCAGCCACACAGCGTCCACTGACAACCGCCACCGCTACCTACCACCAGCAACGGCTGCGGACAGCGTGAAATCTTTCTTACTTTCACCGAGGGAGGAGCAGATGCGTGGGCCGGTCCCCGGTAGATGACGAAGGACTGGCAGTACCTCATAAGGGAATGTGAGGAATTGAAACACCAGAAACTCCCCGAGGGTAAGAGCCTGTGGCTAGCTTAGTCTGGGCGGTACACAACAGCTGGTGAGGGCGGGAAGACCGCAGAGACAGATACACGTATAGACGTCTGGGTCCCTAGATTGGCTAGGCTGTGTCGCTGGTCGTGGGATATGGACGCTATCACAGTTCTTAGGATAGCTAGGTTCCGCCAGTAGTCCTGGGATAAGCATGCTTTCACTGATAACGAGGATAGATAGGCTGTGTCACCAGTCTTGGGGTTAGGCATGTTGTCGCTTTTCTCAGGATGGATAGGCTTTGTCATTGGTCATGGGATAAGCAAGCTGTCACTGTTCCCAGGGTGGCCAGGCTGGGTCGCTAGTGCTAGGATAAGCGTAATGATATTCTTCCCAGGATGGCCAGGATGGGTCACTAGTCCTAGGATAAGCATGATGTCCCTGTTCCGAGGATGGCGAGGCTGGGTCACTAGTCCTAGGATAAGCGTGATGTCCCTGTTCCCAGGAAGCGTACAGTATGACGTATTAACAGAGACAGATGTAGGTGAGGTTCGTTTGCATGACCACATCTGTACCCGAGTCGATGACGTTCAAGGTTTTCTAACTGGCGTTAATATAAAAGTTTGGACTCGCACGAGCCACATTCGTGCGTCTTAAATCAACTGGAGGCGCCGTATCCGCTCGCTGGTTTGCCATTAACGTCGTTAATACGATAGAAAAAAAATCAAGCCTACTAAATCAGGTTTCCCGATTCGTGTAGCACTTGACCCATCGCGATTGGCTCGCAGAGGAAGTAGTACATCGTAAACAAATGCGTCTTTTTCTGTGTCATGAACAATGGTCCGGTGCACACATCAAGAAAGCGTGATACTCCAGCGCATTTAGGGCAAAATACGTCCGGTTATAAATTCTTACGAAAATTGAACGGTCTCATTGTTGTCTGCAGTACACAGGTCTTGCATTATATCATGCATGTCGTGGCTCGTGGAACGTTTCACGCAAAAAGGGCGCTTAGCTTATCGATTGTCTTAATGAATTGATCATCTTCCGGGAACGTTGTGTAAGAATTTCGTTGTTTCGGTTAAAAACCCTCTCACTTTTCGTTGATATTTCTCACAGGGTGCTGAAAGATATTTTCGTTAAATAAGTACTTTATCTACGTACAGTGAATCAGAAGTTTAGTTGAGTACCTGCCCGTTGTATATGTTAACATTGCTTTCGGTTTATGACATTCATCTTCTTCCCTGAAATGGATTATTTGTCACATGGTGCGATTCACCAGAGTCTGACACGCGTTAAAGGATGACAGTGTCCTGCGTAGCATTCATCCGTGGAAGGCGTACAAGGTGAGCACCTGGGAAATATTGACTTACATAGGTGAAAGAGACAGTAGTGGGGTCTGTCTCCGTGGCACAGTAACATAGATAGTCCAGGGTTCTGTCCACATCAGACGGCGTCAGAGACAGTCCAGGGATGTCTCCACATCAGACAGTATCACAGACAGTCCAAGGATCTGTCCACATCAGACGGTATCAGAGACAGTCCAAGGATCTGTCCAATCAGACACTAACAGAGAGTGCAGGGATCTGTCATCGCTACATGAAGGGGACGATGGTGCAGTAATTCTTCCCTGTGCCGCCGCTGCCGCCTCTAAAACTTTCTTGGTTGATGCGGAGCCACAGTCATCCTCCTGCCGACCACACCAGAGCATCTACAGTGCCATCTGCTGGCGTTGTTGGCATGAGTTGGCATGAAAGGTGAACCAGGGTTGCCTGTGCTGTATGAGCACAACAGGCGACCGAGTGTTGCATATATATATATATATATATATATATATATATATATATATATATATATATATATGTGTGTGTGTGTGTGTGTGTGTGTGTGTGTGTGTGTAACGTGTCCCAATCAAGGCAATCTCGGATGAGAAAAAGTTGAAGAGACAGAGAGTAGAAATTAATCAAGAATCCATAAGCGTTTGTAGACATGACTCTCAGATATGATTATAGACATGTAGTACAATGCTCTATAGTTTTTTGAGTCAGCCACCTCACATAAAAAACCTTGGAGTCATATATGTCTTTGACAGTGAAGTAATTTATTGCGGCTGAAAACTGTATGCACTGGCTTTAGACAAGATATGTTTAGTTTAACAAGTTAATATTTTGTTTTCGCAGAAGGTTATAGTACTCAGACAAACAATCGAGGGTAGGAGAACACCTGTTTAGTCTAGTCTTATAGTTTTTCTTTTCTAATTTGTAAACAGAAGAATGTTAGAAGTCCTAGATAGTATTTTAGTTCAGGAAAGTTTAAGTGGAATTCATTATCAAGGTAGTGAAAGGTATGCACTTGATGATACAAGGTATTGATGCTTAGTTAGGGTTAGTTGTGACAGGTACTTTCCTCGTGTAAGGATCTGAGATGCGGTATCTACTTGATATCCCAAAGTTTCTGAGGTAGAATATCTTAAGGTAGAGGTGCAAGCAATTATTCTTGCAGCTCTCTCAACATAACTTTGACCTACTGTTTCCACAGTTACGTTTACGTAACTCCGCCAACTGTTTATTCAAGCGTAGAGAGAAGGATGAATTATATGTAGATATGTGATCCACTGTACGAAGATTATACCCCTTAACCGTAGACTGAGGCCTTAAGCCTGGATTCTTGTCGTCCAGTTGAAAGGTAGAAATAAAGAAATGACGTCGCGGCAGAGGCAGGCGCAAGTCAAAGGATGAGCATCAGATGGTGTGGTGTATGGCCTGTGAACGTGACTCCGCATCAGTGTGGCCTGCACTGTCTGCTGGCGACTGGCAAACACTGGTGAGTGAATAGCAGCTTCTCCTGTGGCCGGGGGAGCTGTGCTGTCAGATACAACCTTACCTCATTCCCTTCCACAACCCCTCCCTGGCTCTGCTACCTGCCCCTCTCTCGCTGACCAACACTATATAGTCACTGGGGCGTAACATTAGATGGGAATAAACCCGTAAATAAGAATTACAAACTGTAAACTATACTTATATTTCTCCAATTTGGATTTGTTGCCACTAAGACTTGGCACATGAAAATACTGGAGCAGTACGTGGAAGAACATGCAGTTTGGTCGCGTGTGTGTGTGTGTGTGTGTGTAGTTGTGTGTGTGTGTGTGTGTATGTAGGTGTAAACCTATGAACATGTGTCTGTGTATGTGCATTTGTGTGTGTATGACTTTCCCTGCTTGTGTTAATGTGTTTGTACGTGGGCATGAGTATATACATTTGAGTAATAAGTGTGTCTACGTACGTATTAGTTTACATATACCACCTGATTTCATAGCGCATGCGCGTAATTTGTACCCATGACTATGATTTGGTGTGTATGGGTGTATGTATAGATGTGGGGCAAGTTGATCACTCGCAGGAGTTAAGGATTACAGGCCACACAACCCCAGAAATGAGTGGACGACCGCCGTCTCCCTTAACAAAGCCACCGACGCCACTTTTTCCTCATCGCACGCCACACAGCCCTGACAGTAAAAGTTCTCTCATATACTCACCACCTTTACCTTTCCCCTAATGCGGTGACGGTTGCATAATTACCCCCTCCATAACCGACGAGTCTCCTTCCTCCTCTCTTGAGTTGTTCTGGGCATTACGTTTGCTCTTGACATGATTATGAAGAGACTAATTAATACGTCCCGGGAGTTTAACACGATGTCGTGTGTATGGGGCGGGGATCTCCCTTGACTTCTCGCCCTCCATACGCCGCTACCATCCCCACATTATTTACGCCTGTTTATTTATATCTTGTGTCGCCGTGAACGCTAGGATTATTATCAGCCGCGAGACTTTCTCTCTGAGGATACACACCATGGATGACACATGAAACGTCGTGATCTTTCTCAAATACCGCCACTTAACCAAACTGAAACACAGTTTCGGTTGCCAAACTAAAGTACATAGTTACTAACTCACCGAGCCATATTCTGATGTAACTTACATGTCACGTAACACGTTTATTATATAATTTTATCTCAAATATTCAGTCTCATGTTCGATAATGAACTACGTTACCGTCAAGCATTCCCTACACACACAAACAGGTCACCTGTGGCTCCAGCACCTCAGTATATATCGCTGGGTCATTCTAATCATAGACGTTTCGGAGAGGAGTGGATGGGTCGGTCGGTGAGGAGGAGGAGAGGGGTGCTAGGCTCCCATACTCTGCACTGTGGTGGCGGTCTGGCTGGCTACGCAACATCTGACGTTGGTAACGGTAATAGTAGCCTGGGGAGGGAGGAGGAGGAGGGGTCGAGTCTGTCATACAGTAACACTCGTCGGTTTCACCCTCCTGCCATGTGGGAAGGTGTCGCGATGTAGGTGTGCAGGGAATGTACGTCTCCCTCAGGCAGCACGGCTGGTAAACACCGATAGACTTTATTAAAACAACACACCCATTGACCCACATGTGTCCTCATATAAAGCTCTCACACTTCTTTAGACGTCACATACATACGCACCAACTTTCTCAAATACAAAACATAACCCACACTCACACACCCTCTTGCACACACATACACACACACACACACACACACACACACACACACACATACACACACACACACAAACAAACAAACAAACACACGACAAGCTGTGGCAAGGTCATCCACACAGTCTAAGACTACGTCATAGATCACAGAGAACGATCAACAATGATTCATCATCATTCACTCTCACGTCGATCGACCCTACAAATGCTGCTATACGCCTGGGATTATGGTGATAACAGCAGTGTTGTGAGTGTAAGAGTTGATAATAGCCTCTTTGGTAAATAAGGGTCGGGAGTGGTGGTGGAACGTGTACACTGGCTGGCGATGGAGAGTGACAGCGTGCAACGTGAGGTCAGACCGAACCGAACCGAACCTCCATGGTCGGCGGTGGTGCCCTCTGGCCGTGCCTGTGTGGATTGAGGAGGCGTCGTGGAGGTCAGCCTGGGTGGGGCATCTCACGCTCGAGAGAGAGAGGGAGAGACAATTAATCACACGCCTGGGGTTAATGAGGAATCGGTTGTAGTCAGTCTCCAACGTTTTCTCTCGAGTTACTCGCTCTTTTAGGGTTGTAAATGCAGTACAAAATTTTATTTTTCATTAATAGAGGGTTGCAATGATAAATAGAGATTCACTGTGCTGAAAACGAAGATTATGAATAACACTATTGTTTATTTCATGGGATGAAGTGATATAAAACTGACAGAGGAAGGAAATCTCAGTGTCGTGAATAAAACCTAGTCTTCACATTTTCATATGTATCTCTAATGTAAACTTAGTGAAATTGTTTTGGAATCACATGATTAAGGTCTAGAAAATCTTTTTAGGAGTCTAGACTACTTCAGTCATGTGAGTTTTGAAGAACATGTCCAGTAAATGATAAATGATGTAAAATGAGAGCATCATTCATTTTTTTCTGCTCTTCGATATAGGAGGAATTGTGGCAAGAAACACATTTTCGTAGATCCTTCGTAGAGAAGCTTTTCGATAAGGAATTGTTTGTATCCCATAACATGTTGTATATGTTTGTCGTATGTAACAATATCAGAGAGTTTGAAAGGTAAAATCACACACACACACACACTTCATCTATGGCAACCGACTAAGGCACAAGACTTCATCCGTGACTTTCGCTTTCGCGGACTTCACAAAAGGCTTTCGACCTAGTCAACCACAGCATAATCATCAGCAAGGCCATCACCCTCGGGCTACAGAGAGGTCTCGTTCCACGGCTCGCAGACTTCCTCAGTGAGCGTCGTCAGGCCGTGCGCTTCCAAGGTGCCATCTCCAGTCCGAGACGCCTGTATCGACCCACAGAACACTAAAGATGCATTCCTTTTCGCTGAATAGTCTTTATTGGGGATTCCCCGAGAGACGCACCAGCTCACTGGATGTATGTAGACGATTACAGCAGCTCCTCCGACTGCAGCGCCCTCCAGAACACACCCCAGCAGCCGACAGAACTGGGTTAGCACCAGCAGCATCAAGACTGTGGTCATGCACATTAACCTCACCTGCAGCCATGACCCACCTCCTACTGTTTCACCAGGTCGCTCCCCTCCCTCCCTTCCTCACAAGCCTTTCCTTCTCATAGCCCTCCCTATTGGCTCAGAACCCTCCCTAATACCTCATCTTTCCCTGAAGCCCTCCCTTACCTTATAACTCTTCCTTCTTCTACCATTGTCTTGCGTGTAGGGAACCCATTCGTTCATCACAGCCCACCAGTTTCAGTTATCTCTTTTCCATTTGATTCCTGACTCTTCTTTGTTCTTTTCTATCTCCGCTTTCTGTTTTCCCCATGTAGTGAGTCAACCCCCCCCCATCTCTCACTTCCTCCGTCTCCCACCGGCCTATCCCCAAGACCCGCCCTCCGTCGCTACCACCTACTCTGCAAACACATTTCGACACAAGGCGTCGGCGTCTTCGTGACTTCGCCTGATGAAATCTCGTCCTCACCTGAGTGTCTCAGAGCCGCGCTACCGCCCTCGCAGTCCAACGCTGCCACGCGGACGGATGCCTACTGACCTTGTGAACTGGGTCAGGGAGTTGGGCAATGTTACCGTCTGTCGTCTTTTGACTTGCCTTGCAGGAACGTTTCTTCTTTTTCTTCCTTTTATTATTATTATTATTATTATTATTATTATTATTATTATTATTACTCTATTATTATTATTTTTTTATATTATTATTATTATTATTATTATTATTATTATTACTCTATTATTATTATTATTATTATTTTATTATATTATTATTATTATTATTATTATTATTATTATTATAATTATTATTATTTTATTATTATTATTATTATTATTGTTATTATTATTATTATTATCTTAAATGTTTGTATTGAATGATGATTGCTGTCTTGATCAGTGAGGATAAAAATTAATGAAGGTGATGTTGAGTGGAGGTCGTTGTCTGTCACTAATCCTAATAATTTCTTACCCCCATTCTCACCTCCTGTACTATCACCACCTCTGTGACCACATTGTCAACAAGCATTGCCACTAACTGCAACAGTTGTTACCCACCACCACCACCACCACCACTATAACCATCATCTTTATTTCATCATCACCATCAATAACCATCTTTAGTGTCTACTTTCCCAGCGACTGACCTCTGTAGCTAATTACCACCATTAGCATAGCTGCCACTGCTGCTTACTATCATCACTAACCACCATCCATAGCTTCGTCATCCATGATTGGTAACCATCTCCACTTACTCCCAGTTCCACCGCCACTCACAGCCACTCACAACCGCTACTAACCACCATCCGAGTCAGTAACTACCACACAAATAACTAGTATGGTCTCCTTTTTTCCACCAGTACTCCACCACACTACACAAATTACCCTTTAGCACCAACTACCACCATTGTCATTACCACCGCGTACCACCGTCATATTCAGTCACCATCATCACCTACCACCATCGCCAAAACTTCCACCATCATTATCACCTATCACCATCACCGGTAACTATGTACTACTTTACCTATTACCACAGTCCATACTCGTCACTTTCACCTCCCCACTACCAGTACCAGTCAGCCTCACCATCTGCCACCAGTGATCATCACTACCTGGTATTATAAAACAGTTAAAAACTAGCATAAGCATAACTTTCTGACAAAACTAACAAGAAAGAAGATGAGTCAGCTGACAAAACTAACAAGAAAGAAGATGAGTCAGTAACATTATATTTTGATATATATAGCAACAACTTCTACTGAAACAGTAATAATCAGTCATGAAACAACACTTCTTACGTAGAACCATGAGATACGTTGAGAGAGGCAGTGAGTGCCAGCAACCTCCCACTGGCACACAAGACCCAACAGCTCTCTTTGAACTGTTTGTAACCTTCGTGTCAGCCAGTAACGACACCATTGCCACCACCACAGATCGTTAATCATTCCCTCAACCACCGTCTGGCCTCCATACCTACCATTAATCTCCTTGAACCAGGTTCCTCTTGGGGGTGGGAGGTGGGGAGTAGTCTAAGCCCCGTGCGATCCACACCCCACCACCACACCAGCCACAGTGGCCCCCGCCCCGCCCCGCCCCACTAGGGGTTGCACCACCTTCCCGTTGACGCCGAGAAGGACGTAAAAGTAAGTATTCATCGCAGTCGAACGCCCACGATCACCCCTGTGGCGGCGCGTCGCAAGGGCTGAATTCACGGTGTGGAAGGATGCGACGGGTGTCTTTCGCTGTTTTGTGGTCTAGGTGAAGGATGCTTGGCTTATACCGGACGACACGGTCTCGAACAGTGTCGCCCAAGTGGTAAGACCAATCACCTGACTCCCACTGTTTGGTAGTCGTGCACTGCACCACTCATGGGTAACTGGCTGGTCGTTAAGATCACATGTGCTACAATTCGTCACTTAAAAACGCACTGCTGAATCATATCGTTTCCCATGCAGAGAGAGGATTGGCTCCAAGCCTATCAATTATTTCTACGAACGCAGAGCTAGGCTACTAATGTGAATGCATGACATCGTCTCGCATCTAACGACTTTTGTCATGATTTTGATGATGCATTCGCTGTTTGTTAGTTATAGAAGTTATAACTTTTTATTCAGTTATTTACAGCTTTTGAGTTATTTTTGCATAGATTTTCTTATTTGCGGGAGTCATTTACATGTCTTTGTGATTTTACTTAAGGTCAGTATATGATTTTCATAAAGAAACACTGACTGGACGTTCGGCATTATCCTTAACGTAGTTACTAAATCATTAGACCGATACGGGATCTTAAGGAAAGTGCAAAAATACACATCAGGAAAATAAGCTTCAGAAATTGTTTGTCCTCGCTTGGTAGTTTCCTCACTCCTTCCCTATACAGGTAGCTTTATCTCTGTAAACAGAGACAAATTCACTGTCAGTGTTAAACTGTCGTGTTATACGGGGAATGTAGATCCTGGGGCAGGAGGAGGAGGAGGATATGTGTAAGTGTGTGTGTGATTGTGGGAGTGGGTGGCAGGGCCTGAGGGCAGGGAGCCACGCGGCAGGATAACCGACCTGCCCAAACCCAGGCGGTGGTGGCGGGCGAGGAACGTCAGCCAGTCGGTACTATCCCATCCCGCGCCGCCCTCCCTCCCTCGGTCCCTCCCTTCAAGGTAAGATATTTCTCATCTCGGCAGGATGTTTAAACAGTGACAGGACTGCATTTTTACTTCGATGGCTGAGGTCTGTAGGTCATGCCCGGCCAGAATTCTTTCTCTCACTCCATTTAATCGTCTTGACGCTGATTTCCATCACCTCAGAAAGCTAGAATGTCCTCTGGCTCCTGTGGGGACAAAAACCACAAGTGTAGAGCAAATTACTCTGGTATGATATCAGACACCATGGCAGGCACCGTAATGCTAGGCTTGCCTTGGCATCAGTTAGGTAGCTGATGCTCGTTTAAATGTCTCCCATCAACTGTGCTTAACATGCGTTTATGGAGGTTATATTGTCCTTGTCGTCTCCCAGCACAAGCTGTGAATATGATTGCTTGGCTACAGGGATCCGGTGTCATGGAGTATGCATGGAAGCGTAAAATGACCGTACTGATATTGTTGCCACTGTACACCAATTAAACGTATTCAGATTTTTACAAACATGTTTCACATGGCTTCGAGATATGTGATTATGAGAATAATCAGACTGATCAAACACCCAACGGCAATTATATTTAAATATCCATTTTTTTTTCCGGGACATGCAAAAATATTTTGGTCAAGGCGAAAGTTGAAAGTCATATATTAGGAACATGTGTAACAGTAACAGATTTTTTACGGTATTTTATTACTACTTTTGTTGTCTGTTACTCAAGTGTCCAAAATAATTAGATACAGCCTTTGGTATAGTAATGCTGATTGCAGAGAGTTTACTAGCATGGTTGTGGTGTGTGATGGAGTTAAAAGCGCGCTGTGGTAACAACTACTCAAGTTCTGTGGTGGTGGAGGTGGTGATCACTGATGTGGTGATGGTAGTGATGATAATGATGGATGCGATCACGGTGGTGGTGGTGGTGATGTTAGTGGTAGTGGTGGTGATGCTCACGTGGGTATGGCAGTGTTGGTGATGATTTTTGAATGGTGGTGGAAGTGGTGGTGAAAATTATTGCAGTGACGGTGATGTTGGCAACGGTGATTGTGGTGAAGATGGTGTTAGAAATGGCGTGTGGGATAGTGATGACTGTTGTTAGGGTGATAGTATAAGTGATCATTTTGGTGGTGATAGTGATGATGGTAATGATACATGAAGATAAACAGTAGCAATAATAATTACTTTGATATTTAATCGATTTGTAAGATTACAAAAGATAATAAGTTCACTACACTAAAATCCTCAGATCCATCTCTTGCCATATTATGAAGAGAACAAAGTTATAAGGTGTTGCCCTGTAGGGTGGGGAGGTACGCACAGTGTTGCCATAATTTTTCCTCTGTAATTACAGGATGACGCTGCTGAGCTTCCTTCGTCGTCGTGTACTGGGCAAGAGCATCCCCCTTATAAAGGTAGGACATTGCTCTCTCTCTCTCTCTCTCTCTCTCTCTCTCTATATATATATATATATATATATATATATATATATACACACACACACACACACACAATTTCTTTTCAAACTTGATAGCCTTGTGTCATATTTGTTGCTGTTTCCTGCATAGCAAGGTAGCACAAGGAACAGATGAAGAAATAGTCTCATTTGCCGCATCCATTCTCTGTCTGTCAAAGAGGAATATATATGCAGTGTCCACAAAAAAAAAACCTTGTCCAGCTCCATATATTTTCAAAGACGATGTCACACTTATAGTTTAGTACTTTGTCATCTGTCCATTGGCCTGTCATCTGTCCTTTGGCCTTGATTACCATCTTCACATATCTGGGCACTGAAGTATTCTAGGTCCATATTTTGGGTCCAAAGGGTCTTGATCTTCTAACTTAGGTGGAGCACTGAAGAAGTGTTACAGGAAGCAAGCTTGCCTTTCATCTACTTCTAGCAGTTCTTGATGGGGTAAAGGTCTGGAAAATTCTCAGGTTCCTCTAGCAGGTGCTTGTTTTTCTCTGATAACCAGTTCATTACCTTTGTAGCTTTATGGCAGGGAGCACTATCATGCATAAAGTAATCACACCCATGAACCTCATAAAAGGGAAGCAGATGGTCCTTTAGCACCCTAATGTACAGCTCTCCATTAACTGTAGTGTTTAAGGTAAGAAGTACAACCCCTCCCCTACCTTTTGCAAAGCTTAAATCACCTCCAGATCATCTCCCTATCTAGAAGTTTCACAGTCTTCACTGTGAAATAGTTATACTGGCTGGCACCCTCCTGCCTCCTCACCCTCCCCTGCTTCAGCTGCACACATTTGAAGGAACACTCATTGGAAAACATCACCATACTCCACTGCTTCTCACTTTAGTTCTTGTATCTCTTTGAAAATGCAGGTCATTTTGTTTGCATCTTCTTTGTGAGTGGGGATTTGACAGCTGGCATGCGGGAGGGATTGTAAAGGTTCTTTGCCAGGCGGTTTAATGTTTCTTTGAGAGATGTTTCCTAGAAGTTTTGGATATCTTTTTGACCAAGGATAAGTTTTGGTGGAGGGATGACTGTCAGGAAGGCTAAGAGTGGTGCCAAGCAACCGCCTGATTATTCGTTCAGAGGACCCAGCATACTTGGAAATCTCTTGCGTGCCCACGATGAGGTGACAGCCAGGAAGAGGAAAGAAGAAATATCCTTCGCCCAAAATAGCCTGAGGCACACTGAGGTGGGATGCTGCTGCTCATATTGTTATAAACACTATTCTCAGTGACCAAATGTACCATGATTTCACCCTAAGAGCATCATATACTTGTACCTGAAACAAACCTAAGCCATGTCTTGCCTTAGAAAATGTATAGGGGTGGAAAAGTTTTTTTGCAGTCGCCTTTTACAACACTCAGGGAATACATGGGAAGCATTCTTTCTCCCCTATCCCCAGGGATAATATATATATATATATATATATATATATATATATATATATAT